>OZ022597.1:3976730-4209896 GCA_963669155.1 Arbacia lixula
CACACACACACACACACACACACACACACACACACACAGCCACACACTCATACGCACCGTACAGCGCTCAGAATGATTAACATGTTTTGGTACATACCAGGAGGAAGAAAGAGGACAGAAAGAGAGGGGGCCATACAGAGAGAGGAGCTGAAGGAGAGAGGAGAGGGAGGGGGAGGGAGAAGGAGGGAGAGGGTGGAATGAGAGACAGAGGGGGGGGGGCGGTGTTGGGGGGGGGGTGGAAAGATGGGCGGGGTAATGGCAGCTGATGGGCAAATATTTGATATCAAGCTATTAAAGCATGAATTTATTTTAAACATAACATTTCAGTCAGAAATTAATGAGTAAGCAAGATAACAGTGATCTCATTTGGTTATGATAGCTATTTTGCTCTTGTTTCACCACAGCGTGTTTTTTTTTTTCATGATTACTCTTGATAGTTATAGGAGAAATGCTGCTTAACATTTCGTACCAAAATTCTACAATGAACAAATCTGATTTTGCACAGTGTATAGTCGCACCCTCCCCCCACCCCCCCCCCCTCACCCCCCCACCTATCCTAGTTCGTCTCTAGCCTCTTGTCGAAGCCCTTACGAAGCGAATTCCTGGCGAGGCTTGCTGCGCTCGCTTCGCTTGGGAAACAGCAGCCAGGGCCACGACAAGAGGCTACTTCGTCTCCGGCTCGCATGTGAAAGAGACCTGGGCCCCGTAACATAAAGATTTGCGATCAATCGCAAAATTGCAATGGCCAATCAACATCATTGTTGCATGCGCTTTTTGTTCAAAAGACTGACCAGTGACCAATCCGAATTTGTCTTTCAAATTTGCGATTGGTCGCAAACCTTTATATTACGGGGCCCAGGAGGAGGGGCGAATTAGTCTTGTATGTTGCAGACCCGAATTATACTCGTGACAACTTGTGTAATAAAATGTCAAGCAGCTCTGAAACCAGGCAAGAAGAGATGTATGACGCTGCCGTGATAAACGAAGGAACACATACATGTATCAACATTAGGCATGATATTGTTTATTTCAAAGGTAAATATAATATATCTATTTATATACATGTATATACAATACATCAAATATAATTGTATGCAGTCAGACTTTGTCAATTTAGGCCTACATTTATCGTCTTATCTGATTCTGAAGCGAATCTTAACTTTGAATCGTCACCACACCCTGGCCTGCTGATGACGCATGTGGACGTAGCCGACTGTAAGTTCTTAAATGCAGTTCTTATATCGTAGGACAATGTATTAACGTTAAAAGGTAGGCCTGCAAATTGCACACAAATCATCATCTTATATCCGATGCGCTTTTCATCCACCGTTGTCTTCATAATTATGGACACTAGTCTTTAGCGGAGTCGAGTATCATACGTGGTTTGTTTTTTTCATGTGAACTATTACAAATAAAAGATGCATTGCATAAACGGGCATACATTCCTGCTCAAGATGAATACATTTTGAGCATATTATAGTGATATGTATTATTTTTCAAAGCCACACAAGGGTCATGATTATGATCACCAAATCCTGAAAATGGAAACGCGCTGAAACGATTGAAATCACTCTTTTTCTCTTTAAATTGGCACAATATTACTGCTCTAACTTGTATGATGTGGATATTGGTAAATTCATGATGGAATATGATACAATTATTTTCCATTTTGTAATAAAAATAACATTGAAAAAATAGTTTTGCCAATTTATGTTCAAGCCAAAGAATGATGAGTTTGCTAACAGAAAAAAAACCTTCGTACCGAATGAGTCAAATCTGTCCTACTCTGACAAAAGAAAGCAAATGTCAAATCACTCAAATCTGGGTTATTGGTATTCTTAGATTGTACCCAGCATTCCCTACCTCCGGCCAAATTCCGGACAAGAAATATTCATCTTGCTGCGAGATATTCAATCTAACATGATGTGGTGTTGCACTGATACCAATGCCAGTGACAGACACGTTTTGCTCATTTACCAGAAAAGCCTCTTTTGTTAGTTGCTTCCTTTTGTCAGAGTAGGGCATATGAGCACGCGGTAATGGGCGCTAAATACTAGTCAGATAGTGGGAATGGCTACGGGAACCATAATCAATGGTGTGCCAATCTACCGTGAACATGGTCTTAAAAATTCTTTCTTGTTTGATTTCAGGATACCACGAAGGAATCATCTTCAGAATAATAACATTGTTGCATGATATTGAATGAAATCCGGCCGTTATCATTTCCACGTCCATCCTCAACAGTTCAACTGAAACGAACTCACCAAATTATAATGCCCACCTTATCGCTTTATACAAGAAAGCTAGACCCCGTCACCACTCTCAAAACTTAAACCAACTGGGCTCCATCTTAAAAAGAGTTACGATTGATCTACATCGATCACAAGTTTAATCCTCCTTCTTTGATGAACTGAGTTGCGATTCATATCAATTATTGCAAAGCAAGTTGCGATCTATTGCAATTTTCTATAAGACAAAGCCCTGCTTCCAGAATGTCACATCAGCGTATTGTATGTATACAGCGCAAATGGGAGAGGGCGTAACGTTTTGATATTCCTGTCGCAATTCACAATTTCCAACAGCAAATGTTACTCACTTCTTTAAATCGACCTTGAAAATGGATTTATTGCTGGTGTTGTAAGTTTCCTCGAAACAGCAGCGACAATGATGAGGGCACAGCCCCCCGGACGCCCTCATACCCTGAGGGCGTCTGTTCATCAGAGATCGCCAAGGGGGTGATTTCTTCACGATCTGAGCTCGGAAGGGGGCGCTATACCACGACTCTCTCTGCGACGGTAACAATCTGACGTGTTTTGGTTTGGGTGACGTCACTAACGACGACGTCAACGGCGGGAACGGTAACGTTGCTTTGCTCCCTTGCGCCTGCTGCGCCAAACTCGACGTCTGCCTCGAGCGGTTGCCATCATGCGTCGTACGCTCTGTGGTTAAATCCGACTTGGAACGTGCGATGAGCGGAACAGTACGCGCAGTAAGGAAAGGCGTATCCAGGTCACCGCCACGACTTCTCACCGTGCCTCTCGTTGGTGGTTGCGTGTTACATGCACGCTCGTACGCGCGCTGCATTTGCCGGCGTGTTAGAAGATTGTCCTTCGGCGCGTTCTGTCGCGACGACGACGCACCGGACTGCTTTCCCGTCGTGTAAGGATTGAAGTACGAATTTGCGCTGATGGAGCGAACGCGCGCTGTGGGTGTAGGCACAACCGAGGTGGAGGGGTAGTACACATCCTGCCCGTCGTTGAGTCGATTCACCATTTGGATCCATTCGGTCTCGCACCGCGGCATAAAATAGTTCCGGCTCCCTGGTGCGTTGCGCGCAAGAAGTGGCTGCGGGTGAACGGTAATGCGCATGTAGTCGTTGTCCACTTCCATGACGTTATCCACGTACGGTTTTTGATCGACACCGATGTGGTAAGTCGCCGGGTCGAATTGTAATGACGTCACCGGCATCGTTTTCTTCTGTGATGATGTCATTTTCTTCGGATTCTTCAGGACGCGTTGTGAGCTTGGTCTGGTTTTAAACAGTACGCCATTTCTCCTTTCCTAATTATGAAGAGTAGAAAGAAAATCAAAACACGTTAATAACGAGTTAACGACATGAAAAGTATCAGCAAAGTCAGAATGGTAACAATGATAATTGGCCTATTGCTCATTTATGGGGCTCCATAACAAACAAAAAATACCTATTTTGCGGAAAAAATCATGGGGCCGGGGTGGGCACATTTCTGCATGAGGTAAGCTAAAAATGACCAAATGTTGGTCCAGTACAGAACATGATAATGATACGCCCGATAAATGTTTGGGTTGCACATTTACATAATTATATGAAGTCGCATCAGCCGTAATAACTATCTTTAATTTTGAAATATTCGTACTCCTTTCTCAAAATTCCGAATTAAAGGGCATATACTGTACTGGAAAGGCAAAACAGCCTTCAAAAGGTAATTGTTAGCAATCTTCTTATCAATGGTCTTAAATTTATGTATTGTCCATTTTAGAAGCTTCCTGAAAGTTATTTGCCCTCAAGCGATCTACATTTGGAGTAATGAGTGATTAAATCACAAATCCCCAAAATGTTGGGCCCGAACATTTTGAGAATTTAATAATTAATCATTCATTACTCCAAATCTGGAACATTTGAAGGCAAATAACTTTCAACAAGCTTCTAAAATGGACAATACATGAATTTAAGACCATTGATAAGAAGATTGCTAACAATTACCTTTTGAAGGCTGTTTTGCCTTTCCAGTACAGTATATGCCCTTTAAACACAACATCATCAACATCCACATTATAGATGCGCTGTGCATACCGACTTCTTTTTAACGTGATATGAGTCTTCGCTCCCTGCCTATGAAATCAGTTGGCACAGAAAACATAAATTTTGAAGAATGAACTTGTAGGCATATACCCAGTAGAAGTAACGATAACATGCTCTATTATCATATTTTATTCATTTACATAACATTCACAGGACAAAACCCCAGAAAACCCTTTCACTAAAAACGTACATTTTACAAAGAAATTTTTAGGCATGCACACAGTATTAGTAATGATAGCGTGATCCATGCTGTAAATGAGTGAAAAACAAGTCGGACAAATATCTTGGAACCAGACGAGATGTGAACCTGCAGTCTACTGAAGCGACTTAACCACGCAAGCTATTTCTAGTTCACGGGCCAAGACACGACAACACGACAACATGGAAACAAATACCGAAGATGAAATGAGACTCTTTTTCGGTATTTGTTACCATGTTGTCGTGTCTTGGCCCGTGAACTAGAAATAGCTTGCGTCTGTTTCCAAGATTTTTGTCTGACTTATTTTTCGTTCATTTACAGGATGGAGCACGCTATCCTTATTACTGGGTGTAGGCCTATGCCTATTTTTTTTTGGTAAATAACGAAGAGTCTCATTTAATCTGACTCATTAATATTCATGAGTAGTCCGCCGTAAGGACCATTTGGCTAGATTTTAGTAAAAGAGCTTTCTGGGGTTAATTCCACAGAAATTTGTTTATAATCAATGAGTCATGTTAGTTACCACGCATGGTTACGCATTACATTCATAGACAAGATGAATTACATTCAACCGCCAACCGCATGTAGTTCCAATGTTAAGTTTGTTAAATCTCTCATCCGTGTCACACTATTGTCCGTGTACAGTTACATGTATGAAAAAGAACAGGTGTTACGACACCAGAATACAATAGGGAAGGTTATGAGGGAAAGTCCACCCTGAAGTTAAAGTTTAATTATGGCAAAAAAAATATATTAAAGCAACATATGAATGAATGTTGACTAAAATCCGTCAAAGGATAAGAAAGTTATGCTATTTTATTAATGTATTAATGTTGTGACGTCACGTTTAAGATGAAGGAATAATTATTTTCCATAGAAGTGTTTGTGTAAACACATGAGTAAAATGATCCTCTTGATAAAAAATGACACTTTCAACAGAAAGCAGAGTAGCTCGGGAGTGACAAAGTTAAGAACTTAAATATTCTAAACTCTGGTATCCTTCAACCGATTTTTGTCAAATCTTTACTCATTTGTTTCATTCATGTTTATGTTTTTATTCAAACTAACTGAACTTCGGGGTAGACTTTCCCTTTAAAATGACAGCCGATGATCGGTGGACACTAACGGCCTATCGGTTTGATCGCTGGAGCACAAGCTAAATTCACGCGGTCAAGCACGAGATGTAAAATAAAGGAGAAGGAGAGGAGGAAATCCATACAACTTCTCCGTTCATCACTGAGAGGTCAAGCAGCCATTTTCATTGTTCGATAAGCAATGATAAGTCAATTACAATCGATAGAACAAAGGACACGTCTGTACCATTGACAAAGGATAACAATAGGCGGCGGACGTGCGGGCAGAAGATCAATATGTCGCCTTTCATCAGAAAGGGGTTGTCACTGTCTCGCCTAAAGGAAACTTGACAATAACGGCTTCTCACTGCGAAAGGCGACAATAACGACTATGGATTGTTGTTTTTAATGAAGAGGCACACGTGCCAAATGTTTTCCAAGCGTACAATACAATGTATATACACGTATGTACTATTTGCCTTCTTCGGCCTCCTAATGATTATACCAATACTGATGAGTATTACTGTATAGTCAGAAGTTTTGTTGGATAGTATGTGCACAGAACTGTCATGCCATATTATGTAAAAGTATGAATAGTTATTTATGGCAGTACCCTATCGGGCCAATTCGCAAATGTCATCATCATCATCGTGATCATAATACTGTCGTCATCTTCGTCGCAATAGTGGTCATAATGCACACGCACACAATTATAAACTCACATACACACACACACACACACACACACACCACCACCACCACCACCACCACCACCTAAATCATTACAACTTCCACCACTCCAACACACAGTACAGAGATCCAGTTTATCGGTGGTTCTCGACCCGATCTCAATCTTGCGTCACGTTTCTATGGCGACGTAGACGTCCTGATTCAAATTTAAGGGTCCAGCTAATTTAATTTCGGCGGTGCGTGTTTGAACAAGGTGGCATTTTGATGCCTCGACCATGTTTGCCCGCCCATTACTGGCTAATTAAGGCTTGATGACAAGCAGCGTGCCCATGATGGCGTCATCGTACATAGGCGTACATCACATTCAGTACGAGATTGGGCTAGATTTAAACTCTGCGGATGATTTCTTCCTTCGCATGTGAGCGGTAAATCACACATTGACTTCCATTTTAAAGCAAGGGGAAGTGTTTGCAAAAACTACAGGACTTGTATTAAATGGCGAATTTGATTTTCCCGTAACCAAATGGCACATATACTTCTTTGATTTCATCATATCGTGAAGCAATCATCTCAAATTGTTATAATCCTTTAAATCAGACGAAATCTTAACCTAGAAATGACGCCATGCAGAGCGTACGGTTCTTTTATGATCACGGCCCTACATGATCATACCCCGTATGAGCGCGACGTATATTCGTAGTCATGCATGGACTTGCATGCAATCACCTTTAAAGAGGAACGCCGGGCTATAAATAAGTTGCTCTCAATAAAAGAAAACTTATCTGAGAAAGAGAGCAAAATAGTTTGAGGAAAATCGGATAACTACTTAAACAATTTTATGAATATTTAACGATAATGAAGATTGCCGTTGGGAATTCAAATTGTCAAGTGAGTCATAAATTTGGGCTGTGATGCAACAGGCGCACTTTCCTCCTATTTGCGTGCTTTGATAAAAGAAATCCTTGGTTTTGTTATGTTATGATTCCATCATCTGACAACTTATTTATCAACGTTGCCTTTCAAGCACGGAATGGCGTCCAAAGCCGGACGAGAAAGCAAACTATAAATGGCCAAGATTGAGCAAAGAACTGTATCTCCATATGGTTTGCACTCATTCACCTTGACGTGACACAACCTATTTTCATCGGATCGTGCAATGTGTATTTCTATCACTATTCATCGCACTGGTGCACAAACCACTGGCACAGTAACAACTAAAAAAAAAGATTTTTCTTGTAAATGAGCAAAATGCGTCTTTCCCTGGCAGTGGCATCAATGCAACACCACATCATGTTATATTGAATATCTCACAGCAAGTTGAATATTTCTTGTCCAGATTTTGCCGTATGTTCTAGGGAATGCTGGGTACAATCTAAAAATGCCAATAACCCAGATTTTAGTGATTTGTCTTGCTTCCTTTTGTCAGAGTAGGGCAGTACAGGTACCAGTGGAAATTAACCCTCTCATTACCAGCACAGAAAAAGTCTCATCTTATTTACAACACAGATAATTGCCTACGGACTGAGATGGTTCATTTCAGGGTGGTACATTAACAACAATCATTTATATGATACAATTAATAATGAAATCTCGCTTGAACAGAAGTCTGATCTAATATGAGAAAAGAAAACCCACAAAACAGACAAAGAAATATATTTGAATTCCCTTTAAAAGGGTGACCAAACGCTCATAGAACATGAATGAAAACATGAATAATCTAAGTTATGATCTCGAGCATTACAAAGAAGGTGATGCTCATTTATATTCCTTCGACCACTTTATAACGCTGCTGTGCTTCTATCCTACTGCGGTATACCGATATAAACTAGAAGACAAAACAACAACAGGAGCGACATCAGCTCAAGAATTCACGTACCGTGGAGAGAGAAAGAGAGATAGAGAAGTGTGCAAATGATACAAAACATATCGGAATAAACTTTATGAAGATCTACTCACCAATGATAGCTCCCAAGCGGATCATGGTATGATATCCAGGTAATGACAGAGATGAAAATGCTGTCCTGAAAATCTTAAGGACGTCCGTCTGAATGTTCACCACGCGAGCACAGTAATAACTAGATCGAATGTCTATCACCGCAAAATATGAGAGAGGGAGAAAGCTTATGATCTGAGAGGACTTGTTAATTTATTATAATACAACATAACTAAGCGATCTTTCGACCAGCGGTCATCCTCCTCGTTGTGTGAACGACCGAAACACCAGAAGCAACCGCGCAGCGATTGCTTGAACTCAAACTGAGACACGAATAGCTCTATTCATCGACTCGGTATCGGGTTCAATAGCCAAGGTTATCGGTATCGCACGTCTCGTATAGTTTCAGATCAAGTCGTTGTCCTTTTCATGGTGAGTACTCTGAAACTCATAATGGCAATTATTGACTCTACGGTGAGAACTGTTATTACTCTCTGTTACAATAAAAACGACCTTGATTGTGTCTCTGTATTCTAAATCTGAAGAATTGTCAGGAATCCAAACCATAATTGATTGTCTTCTTATTTGGAAAAGATCATTCGCAATCACTAGTCATAGTTCATGCAGAACATAAATACCTTCCTGTAAGTTAACATTTTCTTTGATGGATACAAATAAGAAAATAGACAAAACGTATTGAATAACTCTAAGCGGCACAGGGTTGTCAACGTTGCGATCACGCGTGATCGATTCATCAACGCCTTCTCATTATATTATGTTACGCCGAGTGTTTGTGATAAGTTATCTCTCAGGCGCGCGTCTGATATGCCCAGTACTTCTTAAAACCCTTTCACACCTTTTTCCAGACGCTCCTACCCATAACTGAAGAAATATTTTTAACTGTCACCCTCAACAATAATGTCAGAAGATTGATTATAGCACTGTCACATTTGTAGTCGTTCACGGAATTTCTATTGGACCGCACTTTCTTTGTATATGGCACAGGATATCATGGCATCTATAATGTGCCCTTAGACACGGCGGGTCGAAAAATATCGTACATTGTTTGGGGGTAAAAGGCTAAGGAAATGGGGCGGGAGGGAGGAAGACAGAAAAGGGGAGACAGAAGAAGAAAGACAAGTGTGAGACAGAAGAAGAAGAAGCATGAAAGGGACAATGAGGGAAGAGAAATTAAGAAGAAGAAGAAGAAGAAGAAGAAGAAGAAGAAGAAGAAGAAGAAGAAGAAGAAGAAGAAGAAGAAGAAGAAGAAGAAGAAGAAGAAGAAGAAGAAGAAGAAGAAGAAGAAGAAGAAGAAGAAGAAGAAGAAGAAGAAGAAGAAGAAGAAGGAGAAGAAGAGGAGGAGGAGGAGGAGGAGGAGGAGGAGGAGGAGGAGGAGGAGGAGGAGAGGGTGGAGGGGTAGATTTGTATCATCGTAGTCTGAAGTGGTGTAATAGGACACAATGGTGAGGAGGCTGTTAATAGTGGGTCTATCATTAAAGCAGGTTTCACTGTACTAAACAAACAGGTGACCCCATCTCATACCCGGACCGCATCTCGTTATAGACAATACTATTGATATGATACGACGTTTATGGCGAGTGTGAAAGAGCCCATTAACCTTGCCGGGTGCAAACACCGTATCGGCGCACCCGGATCGATACGGGGGACCTTTTGTTTTCATTTCGTGCCGCGTTTGCCAACTTATTTATTAAGTACTCGCAGTAGACAAGTGGGTCGTGTCAGTAACCATGACAACTCTTTTCATCTTCGCAATCTAGCCGCATGGTATTACGCGCATATTGATGTAATTTGCTCTTGGTTAATTTTATTCTTCATTGTAGAACAGTATACGTACGCATGGCAATCTCGAGTTGTTGTTAAAGGTAAGGAACAGGAGTGGTAATGACAGGGTCGGCATTGCCATGGCAGACATCTTCAGCCGTCGTTATGAGTCATGTGCCCTGAGGGTGTTTCACCAAGCCCTTCATAAGTTACGAACGACTTTACGAACGACTGGTAATGCCTTCTTGTGCTAAATCAGATTCTCAATGGACAAAGTGTGGTTTCACATTCAGCTCAAGAAGGGATAACCAGTCGTTCGTAAAGTCGTTCGTAACTTACGAACAGCTTGGTGAAACACCCCCTGGCCTATCTTAGAACAGGGATGTGTTATGGAAGGATAGGAAGCAACTTTCTTTCTTTGAACCCATGTGCCAAGCCGCTGAAAAGTTATGGTGTTCTCAACAGGTGCTGTTCAGGTGTTTGAACAATTATGAACATGACTGTGTGGCAACGGTTTCTCAGAGAGAACAAAAGAAATGTACAGTCTCATTTCGCTTGTCCCGTTCTGTTAATGACATTAATACTTCCATGAGCACAACAGGTATCAGCAAACACAAATAAACAAGTTTTTCAAGTAAAATATCTCTGCTTCACGCAAACACACACAAACGCCGTTAATGATAATACACAGCTTAATATATCATTTTGAGGGTGGTTGAATCTCCCAAATGCACAAATTGTCGGAAAGTGAAGAAATTGGTCAATTTTGTAATTAATACAAATAGCTTATATGTCCGATCTTGAATGATTCCTCAATACTTTTCGAAACAAAAGCAGAGTATTAGGATCTGTCATTATCTGCCGTTAACTTCCTTATAGTTTGCAAACGAATTTGTCAAAAACAAAACGTATACAGACAAATGGGAAATTAAAGAAATTTCTTTTCAAGTTGACATCAGCTAAATGTCGGCTCGGCACATGGAACATCAAAGCATTGTCATGATTATGGAATTCTTTTGACATTCATGAGCACGCTTTAGAACCCATACAGATGTTTGAATGTATTATGCTCGAGTTTCTACTCCTTCCTATAACACTTCCCTGCTGAGAAATAGGAAATACGCCAATACTCTTTTTTCTTCTGTTTTTTTTTACTCGTAGATCGTTTCCTCCGAAAGCATTATTAATCATTCATTACATCGCGATGGTAGTTGTTAGTGGATTGTCATGTGGCGTACATAATTGATATTGCAGTGTACTGAATTATTGATATATTACACACACAGTTTCGTCTTGATTTGTAAAAAGAAAATATCTTATTTAAAATTCAAATGGTTATGCCAAATAAGAAATCCTTTGACGTTATGATGTGAAATTTTCAGTTTGTTTCGATTTGTAATGTTTTCTTATTTTTGTCAAAAGTGTTAACATTTTTCGCAGGATTATGATAAGCACTTTGAGATATTGAAATTAAAACTTTTTCCAAATAAATGATGATCTACATAAATTATTTCTTCATACATCACTGTCAATGCCTTCGGACAAAAAAAAAATGTTCATTTTTTTTCTGTCGCAGATGGCGTAACAACATTTTGCTCGACCAGGACGGTGTTCCGAAGGAGCAGAAACAGTTGCGTGTATGAGGTAATTAATTCAGAACATAACAATGCCCATTGTGCATCACACTTGTCAACCCCACAAGTCTTTTCTGCCAGAGGCATCATGCATTATTAATGACACTGTCATGACAGTTGCTAGTGGATTAACAGATGTGATGCGCAATCATTGGCATTGCTGTGTTTTAAATTACTTATCTCATACACACAGTTTTTTTTTTTTGGTGCAAATTTGTCCAAAAGTGAACATTTCATTAGACATTCTAAGGATTATTACAAGAATAACTATTGATAAAATGTCACGAAACCTGCTTCTAAATATTTTGACACCCTTTGGCTTTATGATGAATAAACATCAGCCTGATTCGAGTTGCAACTTTAAAAATCGTTTCTCAAAAGTGTCAAAACAATTTTTAACATTTAGTCATGGGTCTCGAAGTCATCTCCGCCTTCTGGGTTACAACAGACATCGATTTTCTTGCGGATTATTGAATAGTGCATCGAAATCACTGTCATCTAAACGCATGTGACCATTGTGAAGCTTCTCAAACAATTATAAATAAAGTTACTACTCGAATCAGGCTGAAATGTAAACGACACCAAGTCGAACGACCTTTGAAAATAGAAGCGGGTTTCGTGACATTTTATCAATCATCGTTTTTGTGATCATCCTTGGAATATTTATTGAGATTTACCCTGTAGAACATATTTGGTGTATGATATAATAAATTCACTGAGGCACGATGCGGAGTAGCAGTATCTTCAGTATTTTCTAGATAACCCCCTCCCCCTTATGAAAGGGGGGAAGGGGGCGGTTCAGGCAAACGCTTCCGTTACAGCTTCCAACGTCCTTTCTTGATTTAGTTGGAAAACATTATACAAATCAAACAAATGTTTTATTTTCGTGAGAAAAAGAAATAATGAAGAGTTGTCCACATATCTGTCTTCATCTGACAGGCATCAAAATAACTCATCATTTTGTCAAGAAATTCTTAAGGCTGAACCTCAGTTTGGCTAGAATAGATGCAGATTCATAATCTTCCAGGCAGATTCCATGACCGGACATGTTTCGTATGTTAGTATCACACAAAAAGGGAGTAATAAAGGTATATAATGTTTGCCAATTCTCTAAAGCCTGGTTGTTGAACATGGTTTAAGAAATATCATAGATGTTACTTTAAGAAATTGTACTTCAAATTACAAGTTTTCAGCGTTGGACTGAAGACATCAAAGCATCCCACCTGTAGAGATAGATGCACACATGCAATCCTGAATGATGCCGTTGGAAGGTCATTCCCGGGGTCTTCTTTTCAGCGTTGCTTTTTTCCAGGTGTAATTATGATACAATATATCCCAAAATAGTGAGATTTTTGTGCAAATCGAGATAAAAACAATTATGAAAATTAAATTACACATAAATTTTATTCATAGATATTCTTCAGCTGTTTATAAGGGTAAGAGGTGAATATGATTGGTACTATGAAATAAAGAATACAGTGTACGAACTTGGAACAAAGGCTAAATCATACCGTCAGTTGCCAATTATACATTTTGTGCAATGCACGATCGAGTCAGTGCATGTACGTGCAGCGCTGAACCTTGGTGCATGCTGTGGACAGTATCAATGAGACAGTGTTGTACAATTTTTCTCACGGTAAGGAAAGGGCAGTAAAGCTGACAAAATGGGACGGAAGGTGGTTCTTGCAACGTGCACCCTCAACCAGTGGGCCATGGACTTCGAGGGAAATTGTGAGAGGATACTAAAAAGTAAGTTCATAATGTTACATCATATTTTCGGTTTCCGCAGTGCAATGGACCGGGTTACTGTCAGACTGCTTCCCCTGATCAGGCGGGCGACAGGTGCGCGAGTAATGGGACTGGTGCCGTGCCAGCGGCTTTGCTCTGCCGCTCTTCGCATCGACATGGCAATGCAATGCCAATGGCATGGCATTTGCCTCAATGAATATTATAATCATCCTTTCTGCGCTCGTGTCATATAGATACAGATACTTTCATTTGAGTTTCGCGCGATTTGTCGTTTTTTATTTGTAAAAAGTTAGATGTGTCCAAACGGAACTTTGTACTCTTTCTGTATTACAGTGATAGTGACTTCTCATTTAGAACTCATGCTATAATTCAAAGAGAATGCTAATTCTGATATAAATGACAACTCATGAGTTAATACTGGATCAGAATTTGGAGCTAAATTGAAAGCTGTTCGTATGAAACTCTGCAATCAGTAATAAAACATCAGGTTGAAATGTTCACAATTTCTTGAAATGTGAGGCAAATTTGAAATGTTGATTATTTTATGGCTTGATGTACAGCTAATCATTTTGATGTAGATTGTTGTTATTATATTCCCCCATTTTCTTTTGTTAAATCAATTCATCAATTTTGTTAAATGCTTTCTTTTTTATATTTATTTTGAATGATACAATGCCAATTCTAGTTTAGGTAAACATGCAAATCTTAGAATATTAATGTCTGAAAATTGTAACAAGTGCATACGTTGATATTCACCACAAATAAAGTATCTCAATCAAACATACAATTGATAATCATTTTAAATCAAACACTAGTGAGTTATGAAATGTAAAACCCTGCCCATGGCCACAGCTGATTTAAAGGGGACCTCCGGGCATTACAAAACCAATGCTTCGACTTCGTTATTTTGGTACTAGTATTGAATATCAATCATCTTGTTGTGGGGTCTCATATGTTTCTGTAATTAGAGATTAATGCAATTAACTAATGCATCGCACAAAAAATCAGCCATCTCGATGTTCTGCACGTCTATTTGTTTTGCACATCCACTAGATCAATAAATGTACGTTATAGCGATCTATTGCCGGCAGAAATGATCGCATTTGCTCATTCGAACTTTCATGCTATGAAGTGTACACATGCAGCTAGCATGATACGTTGGGTTTTACTGGCTGCGATCAATTAGAGTATCATGAGGTGGTATCGTTATCAGACAGAAGTATTGAAATGATTCCCTAGCAATGTAGAAATAGTTTCAGGATCTCAAACTTGTTTTGTATGTTCATTTGAGATGTATCTTTGATACACCGGTAAGAGAGTTCAATTTTTGCCCGGTGGTACCCTTTAATAGTTTTCAAAGTTTGATAAAATTATACAAACAAAATTTCCCCCAATATTTAGTGGGTATCGTTAACAAGCTTATGGAAAGGCATTTTGTGTGCCTTGTTTGACCCTGGGTCTGGGATTTATAACGCTTTCCAAGTTAGGACTCAGCTTAGTATTGTCATCATTTCAAGTAACCCGCGCCTTGTAGCCTTGTACAGTTGGGCCTGAGATCAACGCCACAGCTGATTGCAATCTATTGCGGTCAGACTGCAGTCAATGTATGGAGCTGATTACATTTGATTGCAATCAGCTTTGACGTTGATCTCAGGCTCTACTGTACATGCTGCAATGCGTGACTAAGCAATGTAGACTTTGCAATCTGAACAAGAGAGGATTCCATATTCAATCCCAAATACATGTATTTTCAGAAGGCAAACCAGTTCCAGGCTCAGAACCAGATCAACATGTACACTGAGTCACACAGGGAAGTGAGTTATTAGCTGTGCACACTGTACGTGCATGCACACGGTGATTTGCCATTTGTTGCAATCCCAGTTGGTCCACTCAACATTCTGATATGTATGGGTTAGGGTAGGGGGTCTGGATTAGGGTTAACGGTTGAGGTTATGGTGTAGATTAGAGTTGTTGATAAGTTAACCCAATGTTTTAATCTAAAACAGTATTTTTAAGAGGTTCGTTGTAGATGAAATGGTGAGTGGGCGAACTGGGATTGGACCAAATGGCAATAAACCATGCACACTGCACATGTATGATGTATTTGTGTAGTGTACCAATTCTTTACTGAACCGGCGTATTTGTGGGCTGGCTTTTCTCCACTCAGGTACTGATCAGTGTGACTCCCACATAATCTGCTGTATGGACAATTTAGATTGCAGGCAATGAATAAACTTTGAATTTTTTATAGGTTGCAATGAAGCCACACCCATCTGATCACAGCAGTTGCATGGTAAATGTTAACATCCAGGGTTGAAGAAGCCCAAAAATCTACATGTAACCTTGAGAAAAGGTTAGAAATGTAGAAATGAGGAAGTATTTGCCATTCATTTGCTTTACTTCTGAAATCTGATGTTGTGAAACAAAGGCGATTTATAACCCATCCTGTGCTTTCATTGCTCAAAGTACTATATGAAATCAACACTGATGAGAACCCTGTCGACATAAGATATAAGTGCCCAGGGTCTGTTTGTAGGTGCCCATAATAAGAATGTTCAGGGTATGATTTAACTCTTTGTTAGCCAGAAAAAATGACACTCGAGGGAAATATAAACATGGCACACAGAGTTCAGTGCTCAAAGTACAGTATGATTTAGGTGCCCAGGGTATGATTTACAGTAGGTGCCCATAATATCATTGGAATGCCCATGATATAAGTTAGGTGCTCATGATATAATTTAGGTGCACTTAAATGATATCATTTCAGTGCCCAGGGTATAATTTGGGTGTCAAGGGTATGACTTGGGCACCTAGTGTATAGATTTTGTGCCCAACGTAGGATTTGGGTATCTGAGGCCCCTGGCTTAGTGTCAGTAGGCGGTTTTCGTAATGTATAATGCAAAATGAATGCAAAAATGTCCACAACGAGGTCTCAATTGGTTCAAAGAGAAAAGTGTATCGAGTGCACTGTACCCGCAACCCATGTATTGTGTATTCGCATGCGTTCGGTGCAGACGACAGGCAGCATTTGTTTGTCCGAGGTTGCGGCCATGTGCAAAATTAAAGGTTTGTTCATACATTATGAAAACGGTCTATTGTCAAGGTCTGCATGAATTCCAACCGATCACATACAGGTAATACGGTACACCTCAGGTGACAAACATGCACAAACAGGATTATAATTGAGCACAGGAAACAAACACAGGATGCTTGTAATCGTCCACTTACTGTCTGTTGGCCCGGGAAAACAGGCACTATGTTCAAAGAAGCTACATGTATATAAGAAGAAAATCAGAAATTGTAACTTCCATTCTGTCTACATGCACTCAAAAGCGAACACCATTGCACAATTCTGTCTTTCCACGAACACTTCAAAGTGTAAGCAAAACACCATTGCACCATTCTCTTTTTCCAAGTACACTTCAAACATTCACACCACTCTGTTTTTAAGAATCATCCTGTCCCGCTGATGGGAAAGCTAGATAAGTACCAGGATGCTGATTCTTATGAGGTTAATTGAGTTGACTTGCAATTTTTTTATAACTTTTCAAGTGCACTACTGGTAGTGAGCTGGCCTGTTATTTACTTTAATGCTAAATATATTACTCATTGCGGATAATTTGCTCGTGATGATTGTCTCACAATGTATGGTCAACAAGGAATCTAAAAAGATCACAACGTTTCATGCGCCGCTGCAACACTTCGTCAGGTGTGATACAAAATTGTAGTGAGTAGGGGGTTGAAATATCCTTTGGTCAGTGCAGCGCACTAACTGAAACCCGCTCCAAAACAGTCATTATGCATCATGTTACAATACTCGTGCATATCTTTTGCTACACGTAATTAATGAAAAGTGTGTAGGATATGCACTCTAAAATCAATGCTGTTGATGGAACAAGAATGAGAGTTTTTCTCTGGAAAATTCAGGTTTAATGGTTGCTGTTTCAAAATATTTTAGTTAACATCATTAACAATATTTACCTTTTGAATCATGAAAACATGAACAATTTTTTGTTTTGTTTAAAAATTGAACAATATGAATTGCTTTGATTTTTGAGCAATGGTTAGACCAGGAGCTCAAAATAGACTTCCGAAACCCCTTAAATTTAGACAATGAAACGGGCCGTATACACGAACCCATTTACCCTGAACAGGAGGCCTGGACCCCCTTTGGTTTGAGCCTTATTAAAAATGGCCCGTCCCTTTTACAAACATCTGCAAACTTCATGAAACTTTGCACATATTTAGCAAATATCTTTAGGATACCAGCTGTGAAATTTCAAGGTCAGAGGTACTGTAATTCACATAGAATAAATGAAAGTCTTAACTAGTTTTCACTGCGATTTGATTCCAGTTGATTGCCGACCGTTGACACAATTTGAAATTGCGACTATTTTCGTGGTACGAAAAAAGAAAGCTTGATCAACTATCGAAAGATTATTTCCTCAAAACCGAATATTACGCTTTGTCGATTCTGGGGAAAGGTTATATAGCCACTCTCTCTCAAATGGTAACAAAGTCTGGGAACTTTCAGAATTAGGTCTGCAAAAGGGACGGACTACCTTTAAAACGATAGGCCCACAAAGATCTCAACATTACGCCATGGCTCTCAGCTGCGCCTCAGGGCATACGTGGTTTGAGATCGTCTTGTGCCTATTGCATAGAGATATGGACTGCTATGAGTACTAGGGATATATGCTTTTCACACTGGCAAAAATTAGCCCCCTACTATCCCTAGCCCCGTACTATTTTTTGTAGCTTTTCACACTGGCATTTCTTAGCCCCGTTCTATTTCTTAAGCCTGACTAGCTTTTCACACTGTTCTCACTCGAAATCGTTAGCCCCGGACTTTCATGACAGCTTATGAATATTTATGAGTGTAGGTCTTGCACATCGGCTCTTTACCACTCCGCATCAAGGTCACTCGCCCGTCGGGCCTTATCTGATTGGTCTCGGCGTTTCGGCCTTGAGAGCTGACACCGCATTTCCTTAGCCCCGTGCTATTTTTCGTTTCTGTTCACACTGGCGCTCTTAGCCCCAGACTATTCGGCTTGGCCCTGCAATTGCCGTGTTAGCCCTGCTTTTTTGCAGGGCCAAATAATCCCGGATTATTGGTGGGGCTAGCCTACTTTGGTAAAAACCAATGTGAACAGAAAGTGGTCTAAGCTTAGCCCCGTACTATAGGTGGGGCTAAGGCCCCCCCTTAGCCCCACCTATAGTACGGGGCTAAGGAAATTTTTGCCAGTGTGAAAAGCATATTATTGTTCTAGGTACAACAAGGTCACAAACCCATGCAAGGCTGAACCCAGAGCATGTTCAATAGATAACAGCAGACCTCGTTCAACCATTTCCTGAATGTCAAGGTCTATGTACAGGACACCAGTTTTTATGGGACCACTTGGGTAAACAATTTTGAGTCTACGATTGACAACTACATGTATGCATAACATTTTGAGCCTTAAATGCAAATGTGATATTTTTTCCAGGGACAATTCTATTGGAGTGCATCATGCTCATATCATTTTATGTGTTGCAAATGACAGCATGTGGACTATTAAAAGCCTATTGTGATGTCATGCAAAATGGCAGTCATAGCCATTTCAAGAATAATGATGTTAACACACTATTCCCATTGACGTAACGTCGCAAAAGCTGTAGCCACTAATGAATTATGAAAGAATAAGTGTACTAAAGACCGTCGATGGTTTTATATGTCCTTCCTCTTAACTAATGACGAGAAGATTTTTAAGATGAGGTATGAATATGATTTAAATTGTGCCCCTTTTAGGGCAGTGAATATTCATACAATAATCAATCTCTCATATCTACAAGACTTGCAGATTCTAAAAATTATGGTAAAGTTTAGCATACTTAATTAGCACATTATTTCCAGTATTGGGTTGTATACTGTGCAAACTGCGTGGTCTGCATTGCATTTTCATTTAGCTTTTCCATGACAGTCCAACTTGTCGATAAAGACCACTGTCTATATAGGCCATCTATCTCCCAAGGCCACTGAAGTGGTGTCTGTTTCTAATTGCAGCTACATGTATCTGTTTGATTTCTATTTAGGTATAGCCATAGCAAAGGAGAAAGGAGCCAGATACAGACTTGGACCTGAATTGGAAATTACGTAAGTTCTTATTTTCTTCCTTGTCATGTCTTGAACAACCTGGCCCCAAAATCCACATGAAATTTAACTTACTGTAGTTAAAGAAAACCCATTGAAAATCAATGTCAAGTTCCTATGTTGTGAGTATTTTCATCGATATACAATTTTTTTTTTACATGTCTTACACTCTTGCAGTGCAGGGAAAATGGAGGGAAAGCAAGCAAGAGGAAAGCAACGGACCACATATCTCAAGAGCTCTTAATTCCAAAATGGGAGTGGGAAGTCCAAACAGAACTAATAAATCACACACACAACAGAAATAATTGGTCCAAATCAATGTTATGTAACTAGATAATGGCACAAACAGAAAAAGAGTGCTCTTAGAGCGAAGCTCTGACAACTCCGTCTTAATAATCAATTTCTTTCCTATGGGCCTGGGCAAGTTATTACTACACTGTAGGCTTGCAGGAGAGACACCTCACCTTCATGCTTCATGTCTGCATTACTGTATCTTTTATCATTTGCATTGTCCCAGTGCTTTCTTGAGAGTGTGATCTTTTTAGATCAATTCAGCTTGCATGTTCTCTCTCCTCCTCCTCATTCATTGTGATTTATGGGCTTTAATGCCCACTTATGGGAGTCTGACACCAACCTGCTCTCCCTCCTCCTCCTTTCCCTCCTCCTCCTTCTCCACTTCCTCCTCCCCCTCCAACTCTTCCTCCTCCTTCTCCTCCTCCTCCTCCTCCTCCTCCTCCTCCTCCTCCTCCTCCTCCTTCTCTTCCTCCTCCCCCTTCACCACCTCCTCCTCCTCTTCCTCCCCCTCCTCCTCCTCGTCCTTCTCCTCCTCCTCCTCCTCCTCTTCCTCCTCCTCTTCCACCTCCCCCTCCAACTCTTCCTCCTCCTCCTCCTCCTCCTCCTCCTCCTCCTCCTACTCCTCCTTCTCCTCTCCTCCTCCTCCTCCTCCTACTCCTCCTTCTCCTCTCCTCCTCCTCCTCCTCCTCCTCCTCCTCCTCCCCCTCCTCGTCCTTCTCCTCCTCCTCCTCCTCCTCCTCCTCCTCCTCCTCCTCCTCCTCCTCCTCCTCCTCCTCCTCCTCTCCCCTCCTCCCCCTCCTCCTCCTCCTCCTCCTCCTCCTCCTCCTCTTTCTCCTCTCCTCCTCCTCCTCCTCCTCCTCCTCCTCGTCCTTCTCCTCCACCTCCTCTCCTTCCTCCTCCTCCTCCTCCTCCTCCTCCTCCTCCTCTTCCTCCTCCCCCTCCAACTGCTCCTTCTCCTCCTCTTCTTCCCCCTCCTCCTCTTCCACCTCCCCCTTCAACTCTTCCTCATCCTCCTGTTCCTGCTCCTGCTCCTCCTGTGCCTCCTCCTCACCATATATTTATTCTGATTTCCTGCAGGGGTTATGGCTGCAATGACCACTTCTATGAGTCTGACACCAACCTGCACTCCTGGCAGATTCTGGCCAAGCTCCTGGAAGCCCCAGAAGCTCAGGATATCCTCTGTGATGTTGGCATGTAAGTCACCAAATCAAGGTCTCATTTAACCCTTTGTGTACCACATAAATTCCTGTTCTATTGAAATTGTGTGTATTAATTTTAAAGAAAAGTCCCATATGGCACACAAGGTTTTTTTTTAAATGTTATTTCCATGGTTCTTGTCAAGATTGGTTTTGCTGAGCTGCCGCCTGGTACATTAAATATGTCATATTAAGTGCTATTGAAATGGTAACATACAGAAATCTTTATCAAAATATGATTAAAACATTGATTGACATTGATATCAGTGTGTCTTGGGTTTTACTATCTCATGCAATTTTTGCTTGTAAAACATATTTTTTTATCCGTAACAATATAATATTGATATTTGATAGTTTTTTTGCGATATCGAGAATGAATCACCTAATAAACAGAGACTTCACAATGAGTAACATTTTAGCATTATTTAACACAGACTCGTTCTTTTTTTCTGTCATTTCCCATTAGCTCACACCTCTGTCTCTCTCTATCTCTCTCCCTGCCTTGCTTTGTTTATTTATCCACCAGTCACTCTTTCCTGTAACTTATTGGCATATTCATGTATTTTTGCTTATCTCTATTCTTCATATTCAGGCCGGTAATGCATAAGAATGTTCGGTACAACTGCAGGGTTATATTTCTCAATAAGTAAGTATCATTTCAACCTATGGTACCTTTCATGTTTGCTTTCTTTTTAGAAATTATAGTTATGATAGTGCAGAATGTAATGTGAGTTTACAAAATCCACTTTATAGTTTTAATTCAATCTTTTGGAGACTAAAATAACATGCGATTTATGTTCAGTGCATATGTCATAAGAGCCACTCCACTTCAGCAAGTCACACGACTTATCTTACTTTAACTTTGGTATGTGTATTACTTTGCCAAGCGCTACTTGTTTCAAGAAACTACAAGAAAGGAATCCATAATGAATAACAAATCAAATCAAAACATATCATACCATTTGTAAAAGCAAATCAAATGATACAGTATGTCATATCATCTATGATATCACATCAAATCAAATCAAATCATATTGAATTAATTAAAATCAAATAATCATATCTCATCATATATCATATCATAGCATATATCAAATCAAATATGTAAAAGCATATCAAAATGTAGCATATGATATTATGTATCAAATCAAATCATATTAAATTAAATAATATCATGTATCAAATTATATCATATATCATATTGTATATCATATATCAAATCTGGACCATGTTGCATATAGGTTTTCAATTATTCAACTTACCATCAATGGTAACTACCATGCCAACAGGTGCAAGAATGAGAGTTCATTGGCTATTGCCATGGAAGTTACCATTGATGGTAGGTTACGATAATTGAAAACCTATATGCAACATGGCCCTGATGAAATAAATGTTGATTCCATGGCCTGCCCTCTGTTGACAGGAAGATCATCCTGATCAAGCCCAAGACGGATATGGCCAACAATGGCAACTACCGAGAGCTGCGCTGGTTCACCGGTTGGGCCAAGCTCCGAACCGTGGAGCAGCACTTCTTGCCTCGGATGATTGCTGACATCACTGGACAGGTGTGTACTGCCCAACTCTGTTAAAAGGAAGCAACTAACAAAAGAAACTTTTCTTGTAAATAAGCAAAATGTGTCTGTCACTTGCATTGGCATCAGTGCAACACCACATCATGTTAGACTGAATATCTCGCAGCAAGATGAATATTTCTTGTCCAGGTATTGGCCGTATGAAGGGAATGCTGGGTACAATCTAAGAATTCCAATAACCCAGATTTGACTGATTTGTCACTTGCTTCCTTTTGTCAGAGTAGGGCAGTTTATGTCTCTTACCCCTTGTGTGCTTCCATTGATTGTCCTACCAGTAATACACACAGATCGTATAGCGCATCATTTTGTGTGGCACAAAAGGAGTTAACTCTTTATGCGCCATTTTTTAGTAACACACAAATCCTATAGAGAAGTATTTTGTCAGAACACAGGAGTTAAAGGGTTTCAAGCGTCAATTCTGTGGGGAGACGTCACTAATTTAGCTGCTACGCTTACTTGCGAACGTCACGCACGTATGCGGCATGCAGTGAAATGGCTAGCCGCGATCAGGGCTGAAGGTTTAGCTTCGGTAAGGATCGTGCATTCTAACCAGGCGGGTAAATGCGTAAGTGCCCAAGAAACAATACACATAGGTAAGTGTGCGTTTTGCACGGAACACACAGCGTACGCAATATGGCAGCGAGCTAAGGATATATCCTGCGTACGACGCATGAAAGCCTTTAACTCTCTATGCGCTACTTTTTAGTTACACACAAATCCTATAGAGAAGTATTTTGTCTAAAACAAAAGGAGTTAACTCTTTATGCACCACTTTTAAGTAACACACAAATCCTACAGAGTAGTATTTTGTCTGAACACAGAAGGAGTTAAGACCTTATGTGCCACTGTTCTAATTGCACAAAGTAACTATAAAGCAACATTTTGTCTGATACAGGAGTTAAAACTTTATGCACCACTGTTCTAATGGCACACAGTATCTACAAAGCAACATTTTGTCTGGTACAAAAGGACTTAACTCTTCATGCTCCACTATTGCATTTCTTCACCAGCAATGCACACTCGTCCTATAGAGCAGCATTTTGTGTGGCACAGAAGAAGTTAAATCTTATGGACTACTGTTCTCAATTCAATCAATTCAAGTAATCAATTCAAGGTTTATTAAAATGATCTCCGCAGCTATGCAGCTGAATTGCGACAATTTACAAGGTTAAACACATATAAATACAACATACAAAATAATACAATCATCCTCTGCAAGTATGAATATGAAAAAAGTTCTTATTAATAAAATGAAATCTAACAAAGATGAATATATATTAAAAAGATTGTGGGTTTCTTTAAAATGCATTGTAAATTTACTGTACGACAATAAGATGATAACCAGAACCACTCTATGTCAGCATTACAATCTGTCAAAACATAAGTTAAGGATATATTTCAAAACTAAAAAACACAAAGTTTTAGTAGCACTTTGTTAATGCAACAGAAATGAGATCTTAGTTATTGAAAGCATTAAGATTTGACAAGAAACAAAGGCAAACACCAAATGTGCGCAAGGTATTGATTCATTACCTCCGCTGTTTATTTTAACATTTCCTCCAATATCTTTGATCTGTTTCAGATCGGTAGGAAAATGACACGTGGGCGCAGGGTAGATTTAGTTGCCTCACGATGCAATCAGGAGGCCTATGAACTCAGGAACCAGCCCTTGTGAACAATCACTGATGTTCTCATGGGGGATTATATCTTTCCTAGGTTGAGATGAAGCCCTTGTAAATAATTGTTTATTGTTTGGTTGGTGTTGCAGACTACTGTTCCCATTGGTGACGCGGTGATCTCAACGAGGGATACGTGCATTGGGACAGAGGTCTGTGAGGGGCTGTGGACAGCCAACAGGTACTGACTAAGCTTTTCTTTTTGTGAGGATTTCATTTTTATGAATCACCCAAATCAAAATGTTTTTTTTCTTTTTGTGAGGATTTAATTTTTATGAATCACCCAAATCTAAATGTTTTTTCTTGAGTGCATATTAAGCTGCACACTGAGCAAAAATAATCACCATGTGGCTTTCAAATTGGCAACATTAAATTTCTTTGTAAAAATTGACAAAACAAATCCAGCAATTAATTTTAAGAGCAAAAGTTTGATTCAAACATTACCAGCATGTTGCCATTTTGGAAATTTTGAAGGTTTAGGTATAAGTTATTCTCTAATTCTAATAAAAATTTGTAGGATTCGAAAGCATATAAGCGTGAAGTGTTAAATATTATTGAAGAGCTTTGCATACACTGTAGTAGTGGTGGCCACAATCCTTCTTACATCTTGGGAACACTGCAGCAGGTATTCCACAGTGGTGATGATATCAAACAGTCTGTGCCTGATTTTTTATCTTAAATTCATCCTCTTTTTTTTATATCACGTATTGTATTGATGGATGATTTTGTTTTTATTGTTTTGCGCCATGCTTTTGTTAATAAGTCTTGTTAGTATGTTTAAGTAAAGGGCACCGTGGTAAAGCAGTTTTATAACTGAATGGGCTGACCCTGCATTATGTTTCATTTGTGTATAAAGAAGACATGAATAAATAAAATAAATGAATAATGTCTTGCCTGTGTGTGCAGTCCTCACATTGCGATGAGTCTGGACGGAGTGGAGATTGTCACCAACGGGAGTGGGAGCCACCATCACCTCAGGAAAGGTCACCGTCTCGTTGACCTCATCAAGAACGCAACATTAAAGGTAACATCAAGCTACTGGTTTTTATTCCGTCGTCACGAGTGGCGAGAGTGACCGATGGTGTAACTTGTGCTTTGACTTTTTTTTATTTCGGTATATGTATGCGCTCCACAATTATTTTTTGGGAGCTGTTGTAGTACGTCAGTCATTCAGAGGTCTGAAAAAGCTAATTACGGATCCAGTTAATGAAAGCTTACGTAAGAATAAATCTCTTGAATTGTGTAAAAAGAACATTTTCATAGTGTTATTTTCCAATGAAATACTTTAAGTGAGGCTCCACAATTGCTCCATTGATTTTCATACTTTTCTGTGATCATAACAATGACTGTATTGTAAAGGAGGAGAAGGAGCAGAAGCAGGGAGAGCAGGAGAAACAGAAGGAGCAGCAGGAGGAGGAGGAGGAGAAGGAGGAGGAGAAGAAGGAGGAGGAGGAGGAGGAGGAGGAGGAGGAGGAGGAGGAGGAGGAGGAGGTGGTGGTGGAGGGGGAGGAGGAAGAGGAGGAGGAGGAGGAGAAGAAGAAGAAGAAGGAGAAGGAGAAGGAGAAGGAGAAGGAGAAAAAGAAGAAGAAGAAGAAGAAGAAGAAGAAGAAGGAGGAGGAGGAGGAGGAGGAGGAGGAGGAGGAGGAGGAGGAGGAGGAGGGAAGGAGGAGATGGTGAGGGAGAGGAGGTGGAGAAGAATGGGGAGGAGGAAGAGGAGGATTAGCACTTTGATTTGTTTTGTTGTCTTTCTTGGTTGTCTAGTGTGGTGGGATCTATGTGTACTCTAACATGCGAGGCTGTGACGGTGAGAGGGTTTACTACTATGGCGGCTCCATGATCGCTGTCAACGGGGACGTCGTCGTACGGGGCGAGGAGTTTGCACTCTCGGAGATTGTGAGTCTCTCTTTCTCATCCCGGGTCGTTTCCATTGTAAACTCATTGGCCTGACTTCCCTAAGGACTTTTGGATTTAGATCACAACTTATCTGAGCTCTTACATTATTTTTTTATTTAGAACTTAACTAAATGGATACCTGTATGAAACTGCTCCATACATTTGGCAAGATTACCATTGTAACTGTGAATCCTGTCTTCGAAGGCCTCTCCAAGGGAGAGAGTAATGTGGTCTTTATGACAGGTAGAATTATGTACACACTACTCAGAAAGGATTGAATAAAGGGAATATACTGTACTGGGAAAACAGAAAAGGTGAATGTGAGCAATCTTCTTGCCCATGGCCTTAAACTCATGTATTGTCCATTTTCGAAACTTGTTGAAAGTTATTTGCCCTCGAATGATTCATATTTGGAGTAATCAGTGATTAAATCAAAAATCCTTAAAATGTTTGGCCCGAACAATCATCGTTTCATTGCTTGCTTTGACAGGAAGTGACAACGGCGACCCTTGACCTGGAGGATGTGAGGGCATACCGTGCTCAAGCCTCAAGCTCCTCCATGGCTGTAAGTATGGCAGGCAAACAGATAGCATAAAGATAGAAGAGCTGCAAACTACCACCGTTTTTTTACTTACATTAAAATTGTTAAATAAGGCATGACAAACAGGATGGTCGTTTTACGGGTCCAATTTTTTTGTAAAGAACACAAAGATTGGCAGAAAATACTGTATTGAGACCTTCACTCCCAACGATAGAACTAGAAAGTGACTTTGAGTGTAATTATATTGATTGCTGCAATTGAATTAGGTTTGGATGCGTTGTCCAAAACTTATGGGTTCCTGTTAGCTACATCTATAGACCAAGTCTACAAAATGCTTTAGCACACATCACATCACATATATGTTGCATTGGTTGTCCTTTTTCTCCTGATAGTTCCCCTTCTTCCTACCTCTGGTAAGAAAGAACTATCGGATCACAGAGACATGTGCGCTTCCCTCAGCCAGTCTGATGTTAAAAGGCTCGTCCTAATGCACGCTTAGTTGTGACAAGGGAAAGATGGGCTTTGGGAGGGAAAACGCTGGCAAAGACCACTAAATGCTGTAGCACACATCACATTTTTTCGTACCGCACATTGAACATTTAACCACTGAGTGATACACTGAGTGTTGCAATATGGTATCGGTTTATGAATGTAGACCATGGTCGCTATGAATCGGGGTGTATCAAAAGTAAACAGGGATATTTTTTCACTTTTCCTGAAAAGGTTCAAGAAGCTATGACTGTGTTTTTTTCATACATGTTATTGATAGGGTTTATAGACTGTGGGCTACCTGGACCCCCCATCCCCCCCCTTAGCCACAATTTCCTTTTGGGTTTTTATCTTAGCCAGGACCCTCAGCTATCAGAATCTGCCTGTTTGCCATTGTGCTGGTGGTGGGTGTGGCCTACAGAGCCGTTGCCATGGTAACGCATCGGTGAAATATTGGCATTTTAGAAATTGCCATCCTCCTCTCAAATGTTAACACAAAAATACGAAATTAGTGTCTAACTATACATTTTACAAGTTGCCCAGTTGATTCTGATAGGAATCTAAGCCAGTTAAGCACAAGATCATGCACAAAAATGGTTATTGCCATGGAAACGATAAGAAAAAAAAGCATTTTTTTAGTTAGCAATTCAAATATATGTTAATAGGCAACTCAAAGTCAAATCGCCGCTTCTAAAAGTGTGAATATCAAGATATCAGACTCATATCAATGAAGACTGAGGTATTTTTAAGTGCAAACAGCCATGCATAAGAGCACCGTTGCTATGACAACACCATGGTGCAAGAAATAGTAAAATTACAGAAAAATAAGAAATTGCCATACATTTATCATATTGCGACCTAAAAACACAAAATTAGTGTTCTAGTATACATTCATGAAGGTGCCCAGTTGATTCAGCTTGAAATTTAAGTCATGACAGATTACGATGATGCCGAAAAATAGTTGCCATGGAAACGATATGAACCAAAAAGGCAATTTTGTTAGAAAACCATTCAAATATATGTGCACACACAGCAAAAACCTAACCCTAGTTTATAGTTTTATGAATATTTAGTTGCCAGAATAGTAGCAATTAAGATTGAGTCGTTTCTAAGTGATAACTGTCACCCATAAGATGACTGTTGCTATGACAACACCATGGTACCAAAAATATTGAACTTATAGAAATATAAGAAAGTGCCTTATATTTCTCAAATGGTAACATAAAAACACAATAGTAGCGTCTAAGTATACATTTATCATGGTGCCCGGTTGATTCTGATTGGAATCTTAGTCATGTAAGGACGTGATCATACCTAGAAATCGTGGTTGTCATGGAAACGATATATAAAAAATTTATTTCCTTTTACAAAACCATTAAAATATATGTCATTACACAGCAAAAACCTAATCCTAGTTTATAGTTTGATGAATATTTAGATGCCACAATAGTAGCAATCAAGCTTGAGTCATTTCTAAGTATAACTGTTACTTATAAGATGACTGTTGCTATGACAACACCATGTTACTGAAAATATTGAACTTACAGAAATATAAGAAAGTGCCTTATATTTCTCAAATGGTAACATAAAAACACAATAGTAGCGTCTAAGTATACATTTTGCAAGGTGCCCAATGGATTCTGATTGCAATCTTAGTCATGTAAGGTCAAGTTCACGGTCAAAATATGTGTATTTCTATAGTAACGATACGAAAAAATGGTGATTTTTAGTGCAAAAGGGTAGCACAAAACTTAATCCCAGTTTGCAGTATTATGATGGCTTATATTTTCAAATGATATGAATCAATATTATTGAAGAATTCTTAGGTGTTTATGGTCATGCCTATTTTGTAATCAATGTGAACTACTTGGTTGTTAACATATGCAATGTATCACTTAAATATATACATCTCACCCTTTTAGCACCAAAAGACACACTCAAAGTGTATAGAGCTATGAATTTCAAGCTTTCCAGACGAATGCCTTCAAGATTTGTTGTCAAATATTGTTGCTTTAGCAAGTACATAACAAAAATACAAATTATTAGAGAATTCAACCTAGGAAACACCACAAAACGTATCAAAAGTAACAAGGTACATGTATATGACTTTTGTAACTGTGCTTCTGATTGTATATAAGATCCGGAAATTCAAGGTTGTCGAGGTCATGCATAATTGCCAGGTACAATGTCAATACACTGGTGCAAAATATTGAATGTATTATACCATAATATGATGTATTACGCTACTTTTATGTTATATATACATATACATATGTAGTTTTATAAACTCAACAGTAAAGTGAAAACATAATACCATACAATTCAATTTTAATTATCGCCTCCATCACTGTCACCATCCACAGACTCTTCCTGCACATTGTAAAATATGTACATGCATCTTAGTATGCTGGACATCCTCATCCTGAGCATGCAACATACATGTACCATGGTGAGATGGCCTAACACCTACAAAATCAGTTGAAAAGAAATCACACAAATAACGAGATACATTCACCAAGGCGATAAGAAAGCACAAGAGATGAAAGTGCCTCACATCACCTTGGTATCGCTTTGTACGTGCTTAGGATATCAATTTTATTTTTGCCGCCATGGTGTTGTCATAGCAACAGTCATTCGAGGTATGACAATAATCATGATTACTGCCATTCTGGCATGTAAATATTCATAACACTATAAACTAGGATTAGGTTTTAGGCGATGTATTTATATATATTTGAATGATTTTCTAACAAAATTACCTTTTTGGTTCATATTTTGGTTCATGTTTCCATGGCAACTACCATTTTTAGGCATCATCCTGATCTGTTATAACTTAAATTCCAATCTGAATCAACTGGGGACTTTAATAAATGTATACTCGAACACTGATTTTGTGCTTTTAGGTCACCATATGAAAAATATATAGCAATTTCATATAGTTCTGTAATTTTACTACTTCTGGCACCATGGTGTTGTCATAGCAACGGTGCTCTTATGCATGGCTGTTCGCACATAAAAATACCTCAGTCTTCATTGATCATGAGTCTGATATCTTAAAATTTACATTTTTAAAATCAGGGATTTGGCTTTGAGTTGCCTACTAACATATATTTGAATTGTTAACTAAAAATGCCCTTTTCTGATCGTTTCCATGGCAATACCCATTTTTACGCATGATCTTGTCATTAATTCGCTTAGATTCCTATCAGAAGGAACTGGGCAACTTGTGGAATGTATACTTAGACACAAATTTTGTTTTTTTATGTTACTATTTCAGAAATATATGGCAGTTTTGTAACTTCCTCAAATTCCAAAATTTCACTGACATGTTACCATGGCAACAGCCCTGGAGGCCACACCCACCACCAGCGCAATGGCAAACAGGCAGATTCTGACAGCTTAGGGTCCTGTCTAACTTAAAAACATGGTTTTAAATTGTGGCTAAGGGGGGGGGGGATACGTTTTCGGTTTGCGGCCCATGGCCTACATATATTTGAATGTTTTTCTTACAAAATTACTTTTTCTTTTCACAGCGTTTCTATGGCAACAACCATTTTAGGCACAATTGTGATCTCTAATGAATTAGATTACAATCATAACCAACTGTGGACTATGGTAAATGTATACCTAGGAACGTATTTTCTGTTTTTAAGTTACCATATGAGAAACATATGACACTTTCTTATAATTCAGTAATTTCAGTATTTTTGACATCATGGTGTTGTCATAGCAATGTTTTTTTTTTGCACGACAGTCACTGCAAATAAATGACTTAAGCTTTTTTGCAACTATTCTGGCATGTAAATATTCATCAAACCTTAACGAAGAATTAGGTTTTGTGCTGTAAATTTACAGATATTTCAATACTTTTCTAACAAAAATACCCTTTTTACATGTCGTTTCCATGGTAACGACTATTTTAGGTATGATAATGACCTTACATGACTTAGATTCTGATCAGAATCAACAGGGCGCCTTGATAAATGTATACTTAGACGCTAATATTGTGTTTTTATGTTAACATTTGAGAAATTAATGGCACTTTCTTATATTTCTGTAAGTTCAATATTTTTGGTACCATGGTGTTGTCATAGCAACAGTCATCTTATGGGTGACAGTTATCACTTAGAAACGACTCAATCTTAATTGCTACTATTCTGGCAACTAAATATTCATAAAACTATAAACTTGGATTAGGTTTTTTGCTGCGTATTTACATATATTTGAATGGTTTTCTAACAAAATTACCTTTTTGGTTCATATCGTTTCCATGGCAACTACTATTTTTCGGCATTATTGTGATCTGTTAAGACTTAAATTCCAATCTGAATCAACTGGGCACCTTCATAAATGTATACTTGAACACTGATTTTGTGTTTTTAGGTCGCCATATGATAAATAGATGGCAATTTCTTATTTTTCTGTAATTTTAGTATTTCGTGCACAGTGGTGTTGTCATAGCAACGGTGCTCTTATGCATGACTGTTCGCACTTAAAAATACCTCATTCTTCATCGATATGAGTCTGATATCTTAATATTCACACTTTTTGAAGCGGTGATTTGACTTTGAGTTGCCTATTAACATATATTTGAATTGCTATAAAAAAATACATTTTTTCTGATCGTTTCCATGGCAATAACCATTTTTTACGCGTGATAATGGCCTTAATTGCCTTAGATTCCTATCAGAATCAACTGGGCAACTTCTGAAATGTATACTTAGACACAAATTTTGTCTTTTTATGTTACTATTTAAGAAATATATGGCAATTTTGTAACTTCCTCAAATTCCAAAATTTCACTGACATGTTACCATGGCAACAGCCCTGGAGGCCACACCCACCACCAGCGCAATGGCAAACAGGCAGATTCTGACAGCTGAGGGTCCTACCTAACATAAGAACATGGTTTGAAATTGTGGCTAAGGGGGGGGACCTTTTCGGTTTCTGGCCCATGGCCTATTATTGCTGATTCCTGCTGAATTTCATGACATGACCCTGTCCTTAAGATTCTGAATTGTTGTTTGATATTTGCCCACAAAGTTATGCTGATAACAAGGTTTGCGGATGTTGTTCTAACTGCAAAACAAGTTTTAAAAGCTAATTTTTAGTGAAAGGGCCTACCGGGGTAGTTTTGATTTGAAAAGAAGTGTTGGGTGTACGGTCATCATGCTCTATCCTCTAAATGAATGAAAAGCAAGTCAGACGAACAAATTTGTAACCAGAGGGACGCAAAACCGAATTAAATGATCAATTCTCTTTGCATAGGCCACTCGCTCTGAAGCGTTCCCGCGAGTCCAAGTGGACTTTGCGCTGTCTGACGATCGCAACCCCCACGTGTCAGCGTCTACGCTGCAGCAGTACAAGCTTTATACGCCCGAGGAGGAGATAGCCTTCGCTCCAGCCTGTTGGATGTGGGATTATTTAAGGAGAAGTGGCCAGGTAAGTTGACAGAAATCTCACAGAAAAAGTCCACCGTCAAATTGAGTTGGTTTTGATAAAAGCAAAATCATGAAAGAAACATAGTGAAGGCATGACAAAACTCCGTCAAAGGAGAAGAAAGTTATTATTTATCTATTTAAGTTGGGATTTTGTGATGGCATGTGGGAGATGCTCTCCCATATGTTGTGTACTATTTTTTTTCCATAAACTCCCCTTTTTTTGTTTTTTTTAGGAAGGAAGAAATCATTTTCATAGAGGTTTGTGTGTAAAAAACATGTGTCAAATGATACATTAAATGCGGAGGTAAAATGGTATACAGTTTATCCTTTTGAAAAAATTCAAAATGTAACAGGCTTCCTCTCTCATTACCATTGGCATAAAGATGTGCAGAAAAGCAACATGGTTTTCAAGGCCTGGTAATGTCAGGGTTAAAGAAATTGGAAGAAAGCACCTTATCAGACCTTCCTTCACAATAGTACAACTGGAAACTGACTTTATGCAAAATTATAGTGATCACTAGATTTTAGGAGGTTTTGGGCCTAGAGGTGGGAGACCAATGTGTACTATGGTCAGCATCGGTCCGCTCCACAGTGTATTAGATTTCATACACGTTATTGCTAGGGTATCCTGTGCCCCGTTGCATAAAACTTACCATTGATGATAACTTTGCTACCTATGGCGATTTCTATGGAAACCTTGAATTTCATTGGCTGTCAAGCGATGTTACCATGGTAGTTACCATTGATGGCAGAGTTAATGGTAAGTTTTACATGGCCCTGCTAATTCCTGCCAAGTTTCGTGAAAATTGGTCACTCGTTTTTTTAATGGCTTCACTCCTCCTTTCCTGATGACGCAGGGAGGCTTCTTCATTCCACTGAGTGGCGGCATTGACAGCTCCTCAGTTGCTTGCATCGTGCATTCCATGTGTAGACTTGTGTGCCAGGCTGTTGCTGATGGTGGTAAGCACAAACATCTTCTCTCTTTCAAAAGCACTTGAATGCTGGCTATTTCACAAGTAACTTTCTTTATGACATATCTTATTTTTTCCCACCCTTGCCAGTCTGTTTCTCTGCTACTTCTGCTTGAATCTAAGTCAACGTCTTGGTGTCATTCCTCTTTAACTAATCATGAAAATCTGAAGGCAAGTAGGAATAAAAGAGTACACTTAAAAGAATAACAGAAGCCCATGAATGCAAAGTGATACTATGAAAATGTATTTAAAGATATAATCAGGAAATTTACCTGTTGAAGTGCAGCTCTCGCTTCATTCTCAATCCATGATGGCTCTCTACACTCTACAGTCTTGCATCGCTGTCATGATGCTATCATTGTCCTGTCCTGTGTCTTGTCTTAATACATCTAGATATGTCTGGGAAGGCCCTGTTGCATAAAACTTAACATTACTGGCAACTCTGCCATCAATGGTAACTTCAATGGTAACATCACTTTACAGCCAACAAAATTTAAAGGCTTCCATAGAAATTGCCATTGGTAGCAAAGTTACCATCAATGGTAAATTTTGTATAACAGGGCCCAGGTCTCATACTGGATCTGAATATTTTCTTTTCCCCCTCCGCACCTTTCTCCTCGGCAGAGGAGCAAGTTTTAGCAGACGTACGGAAGTTGACCCGTGATGCCCAGTACCTGCCCTCTGACCCCCGTGAGCTCTGCCAGCGTGTGCTGGTCACCTGCTACATGGGAACGGTCAACTCCTCGCAGGAGACGCTGAAGCGAGCTGAAGAATTAGCTGAACAGATCGGCAGGTAGGGTGGCTTTCAAAGTTTTCCCTTTTTTCTAAATTGTCACAATTTAACCATTTGGCTGAGAAGATGATTTTGATAACCTGTATTGAATTGAATTAAATCTATTATATGTCACAAATTTCTATATTTTTTCTGTTGATTTCTGTTGAATTCAAAATACCTTACATGTATTTTGTTATTTTCGATATCTATTTTTGTAAAATGATTTTTTTTCTTCATGTTTTTACTTTGTGTATAGCTGAACCATGCTAGAATAACATGAATAGAAAAGGCAGTAAATGCTTTCTGTAGGTGTAAGGCAACAGGATGTCATTAGATATTCATAGTGATATTAAAAAGGATTTCGAAAGGGTGGAGTTGATACAACCGCCATTTTAAAGCAATATCGCACCATTAGAGCTCAGTTTTATACATACAAATATATATTGACAAATCTGTGGTGGAAGCAATAAAAAGTATGTAGGCTTGTGGGAATGGTTTCATTTCACTTTTATAACACATTTATAACTTAACCCTATCTAGACCGGGGGGGGGGGGGCAAAAACAGCCCCCCCCTCGACATTTTTCGCAATAAATTTGTAACGCGAAAAGATCGCGCCGCGACGTTTCATGACTTTTTTCCTTCAAGTCTCCCGCAACTTTTAAGACCAAATTTGCGACGCTGGGGTACACGGTTCCGAAGTTACGTAACATTTTGTACGTGCATGTCAGACCCAAAATTGCTCAAAAAAGTGATTTCATGTACAAATCCAATGCAAATTCTGTATCCAGCCAAAATTCATAAATGTATCATTATATCTATTTTTACTGATGAAAAACAATAGATTTCATGTTATTTATGACTGAAATAGTGTTGCTAACAATTTCCATCGAAAAAACAATGAAAAACATAAAGTCGAAAAACAAAGAAATACATAAGAAATTTAAAAAACAATAAAATACATAAGAAAAACTTTGATATTGCCATTTTTTAAAATCCTAATTTGATAATAATCCTAAGAAGAGTGTCTGGACTGATATCTAGCAGTTTTGGGGCTATATTTAAAGATTTAAAACCAAAGTATGATTTTTATGCATTTAATTAGCATAATTAATTTATCAAAAATAAATTTGAATAATTTTGGTGCAATTGACAATTGAATTGTGGAGATTACGGCATCGGTGACGTATGTGCCAATTTTCGTCGCGATCGCGCGATCAACGGTCGAGATCTTAGGGGGGGGCTGTTTTTGCCCCCCCCCCCCCCCCCCGGGCTATGCGATTTCAAAATAGCCCGGGCTATATAGGGTTAAATGATATGTCGGTCGGTATTCAATATTGCCCTCTCACATTTGTCACAAATCTTGATTTATCATACCTATGCAGCATATGTTGGATGCGGAAAAAAAGTGTCACTCATTTTCTTCTTTTCTTCTCACAGCCACCATAAGTCCATCGTCATAGACGACGCAGTAAAGGCCTGCGTGGGTATCTTTGAGAAAGCGACAGGAACTGAACCGAAGTTCAAGGCTACAGGGGGTTCACAGCGTGAGAATCTGGCCCTACAAAACATCCAGGTAATAAGAGAGAAGAGAAGGGAGATGGAGGATGGGAAGAAGAAGAAAGAGAAGTAGAACAGGATATGTAGTTCACAGCGTGAGAATCTGGCCCTGCAAAACATTCAGGTAATAAGAGAGAAGAGAAGGGAGATGGAGGATGGGAAGAAGAAGAAAGAGAAGTAGAACAGGATATGTAGTTCACAGTGTGAGAATCTGGCCCTGCAAAACATCCAGGTAATAAGAGAGAAGAGAAGGGAGATGGAGGATGGGAAGAAGAAGAAAGAGAAGTAGAACAAGATATGTAGTTCACAGCGTGAGAATCTGGCCCTGCAAAACATTCAGGTAATAAGAGAGAAGAGAAGGGAGATGGAGGACGGGAAGAAGAAAAAGTAAGAGAAGGAAAGTAAGATGTGTACTTTGGAAGGAAGAAATCGGAGGTGGAAGAGAAAAAGAAATGTAGAGGAGGAAGAGAACTGGGTAAAGTTTCCTCACAAACAAATCTGAGAACACTGCAGTGCACAGACTGGAGCGAAATTCATACACATTTTTCCGAGCTACACTTAATAGGCGTTCACATCTTTAGCATTTCAGTGTGAAGTTGACAGTATCACCAATATGACTTGGGGCAGCAGCACAAACTTGTGCTGTCCAGTTTTGCACAGCAGTTTATTTTGATTTCACCATATTCACAGGTATAAATTTCCTCGCAATGTTTGTGATAGCCGATATTGGATAGCTGATAACGTGTGAAGACAATCTAGCGAGCGCGGATGTGCCAGCAGGACGTTCCATGCATGCTACCAGAAGCTCTGGGCGGCTGATCATGATCGTCCTGCTGGATATTAATATACACAAGAGGACTATCTACCGCAATGACACGTGTGTGTAGGTTTCGTGGGCACTACATAAATACAAAATTAGTCTGAAAGTTCATTGATTTTTGTTTTAATTGTATTTTATTTCCATTGAAAAATCATGCTAAATATGGCTGAATCATACTGGTTGGCAGGTCTGATTCAGCAGACAATCAGTAATTGAACAGTGTATAGATTGGAAAATGGATTGAGATGGACTAAATTGAAGTTTCTTACCCTCCCATGTGCAGGCCCGGACGAGGATGGTTCTGGCGTATCTGTTTGCCCAGCTGAGTCTATGGAGCCAGGACAGACCTGGGGGTCTCTTAGTACTCGGCACGGCCAATGTCGATGAAAGGTAGTTACAAAATGCAGCTGCACGCATTGTAACTTTAACCGGCAAGCGCAGCCACATCACCCTTTTCTTGAAAAGTCTTCATTGGTTGCCCGGAGGGAACGCCTTGTCTTTAAAATACTTCTTTCAGTCTTTATGTTGTCAATGGAACTTCCCCCAGTTACAATAAATCTTTGATTCACAACTACCAACCCTTGTGATCCTTAAGATCCTCCACATCTGGTCTTTTGCAAGTTGAGATTATATGTCAAATTCCTCATAGGCCAAAGGTGAATGAACTTAAGCAATGATTAGGAAGTCAATGTTCCAATTTCAACCAACATATTCTGACCATAGAAGATTCTCAATTTAAACAAGGTGGAGCTAGCCTAAAGGCGAAGGCATATTGTTCAATTATGTGGCAGTCGTGTGCTAGTTATTCATTCATTCATTCACTTAATTATTTGTTTGTTAATTCATTGATCTTTATTAATTTATTTATTCATAGGTGTATTACTTCACCTGATTAATGATTGATTGATTGATTTGTAGCTGCTCCCATGTTTGAGTGCTGTTCTTTCAGACGATTCGGCTTTTTGAAAATTTGTATTGTAACACAATGAAATAGCACATGAAAGAAAATTGTCCAATGTGTCTTAAGGAGGTTTGAATAGATTGGTAATGTGAGAGTTCAACCTTTGTTGTTATTTCCTGCAGTCTGCGAGGTTACTTCACCAAGTATGACTGCTCCAGTGCCGACATCAATCCCATCGGAGGCATCAGCAAGACTGATCTTAGGAGATTTATTGGATACGCCATGAAGACCTTCCAAATCCCTGCCTTGCAAGGGTAAGAATTCTCCCTATCACATATAGCAGATATCAAGCGATATCACTTGGCGATACCAATATCTGATCGATTGATTTTGGGAAGTAAACTTTGGGTTTTGCGGCACGCCATATTCTGGTATATTACAGTGGAGCCTGAGATCAAATGCACAGTGATTGCATTCAAATGCAATCTGCTCCATATATTGACTGCAATCTGACTGCAATAGATTGCAATCAGCTGTGACATTGATCTCAGGCCCAACTGTATACCAACTACTTAACTTCTGTGGACCTTGACCCACACGGTATATCACTCTGTCATCTGTATTTTTTGTGTTGTGTCCTTTGTTTTGTTATACACTGTACAAGTACTTCTTTGTTACAATGTTGCCATATGTACTATTTATATGGCCAAGTGAATGATGATATCAATAATGTTACGTCCTTTCAATGAGAGTTGCTAATACGGCAGAGAATAGCATACCAAGTCTTACTAATTGTATACAAAGCACTTCTTGGTCAAGCTCCTGGCTACATTACAGAATTACTGAGGTACAAAACTAGTAATCATGGTGGCAAGTCTCGCAGTTCAACGGATCCTCTGCTTTTACATTCCAAACAAAAGTTACATTAGGTAATCGAGAATTTGCTTGTATAGCCCCCAAGCTCTGGAATAGCTTACCCCTGGAAGTTAGGAAAGCACCATCCGTAAACAACTTTAAATCAAAGCTCAAAACACATCTATTTAATTAATAACAAGCATTTTAGGAGTCCCATAAAGTGCAGTAGATTATATACTTTATGGAATAGTTTCTTTGCCCTATAAATGCATATATTATTATTATTATTTATATCATCTTACGTGTATGACAGGATAATGGATGCCCCGCCCACAGCGGAGTTAGAACCGTTGGAATCAGGCAAAATTGCTCAGACAGACGAGGTAAGATCCCCGAGCTCAGAGGCCTTCACCCTATTCTGACTGGGCTTTTTGAGAGCAGGGCCCTGTTGCATAAAACTGACCATCAATGGTAACTCTGCCAATAATGGTAACTACCATAGGAATGCAGCTTGACAGCCAATCAAGCTCAAGGTTTTCATAGAAATTACCATAGATAGCAAATTTACCATCAATGGTAAGTTTTATGCAACAGGGCTTAGGTTTTGACCCTAATTTCTTGGCCACAGAAGGTTGTCGTAACACAAAATTGTGCACGGAGATGAAGGAACGTGTCAAGAGCGTAGCTGCATATTTTTTTGAGGATTTTTTTTTTCAATTTTTGTGTAAATTATAATTTATGCAAATTAGGTGAATATTTCACAAATGTATTCATTTTTCATTTAAAAAAAGATGGCATGAAGGTCAAACATTTGTTTGATATGTCAAGGAAAATGGAAGTAGACAGAGTATCAGAACCTCCCTCCCAATAATAGACCTGAAAACAGACTTTGAGCGAAATCATAGCGATTGCTAGATTGGAGGAGGTTTTAGGAGGGGTGTGCGAAACATATAGCCTAGAGACCCGGAGACCGCTGTGAGCTACGTTCCACACCAGTCTGCTCCACAATGCATGCATGTAGATTTTTTCTACACATAGGTTTCGCTGTTCTGTTAAAGCTGATTGACAGTTAAACAATAGCAAACACTTAATCTTATTACAACCCTAGTTTTTGCAAAAATCTTATGGTTTTGTTCTCCTGTTAGAAATTGATAATCGCCTGTTAGATTATGATTTTTTTATGCTGTCTTCAGACATTTGTTAACAAGAGTTTTCATTTATAAACATCATATTTGAACTGATGCTGGTGGGAATCAAAATCATTGAGAATGAGATTTTAGTACAAGAAGGGGTCACCAGTCGTTCGTAGCTTACGAACAGCTTGGTGAAACACCCCCAGATGCGTTCCACATTGCAACTCTCCCTTCAAAAACGTGCTTCTTTGTTCATTGGTTCAGGTTGACATGGGCATGACATACGAGGAACTCTCCATATATGGGCGTCTGCGGAAGATCAGTCTTTGTGGTCCGTACAGCATGTTCATGAAGCTGGTGAACGAATGGAAAGAGCTATGCTCCCCCTCCCAGGTTTGTGAGAAAAAAAATGATCATCATTTTAATTTTATGTGCTACTATATGATGGGAGAAACAATTATTATCAATTTAAATTAATGTCGAAGGATCTGTACTCCCTTTCCCAGGTTTGTGAAAAAAATAATCATGATTTTCGTTTGTGCTATATGATCTGAGAAACAATTGATAATAATGATAATACTTGGCTTTTACAATAGTGCTTTCTAATATGAAACACTATCCTACGTGCTTGATTTTTACCCCGACTTTAGCCAAGCAGCCAAGTATGTAACGCTAGGAGGTAGTTGATCTAATTACATGTACATCCGGAATACTTAATTCCTACCAGGTACCCATTTACTACACCTGGGTGAAATTTTGAAGAAAAATTACAATGAACATGGTATATCAAATAGATAGTCCACCATAAAATTTAGTTTGTTTCAATAAAAGCAGAAACATGAAAGAAAAGTAAAAGTGAAGGTTTGACGAAAATCTGTTCAGGGATAAGGAAGTTATAATCTTTTATATTTTTATTTTGTGACATTCGTGCAAGGTGCTCTCCCGTATGTTGTGTACGACTTTTTTTTTTAAATGTCCATTTTCTCAAATGGATATGCATCATTTTACTGGTTATTTGATACATCATTAGAAACACCTTTTTACCTACAAACCTCAATGAAAAAAAAACATTCCTTCATCATAAACAGAAAATATGGGAAATCATACAGCACACAACATATGGGTGAGCACCTCGCATGTGACATCACAAAATTGAACTTTCAAAATTCTTATCCTTTCACAGATTTTCATCAAGCCTTCACATTTTGTTTTTCATATTTCTGCTTTGACCAACTTAAATTTAGGGTGGACCATACCTTTAAGTTGCACGTCATCGCCAAGTTTCAATAGTGATAGTCACAAGTATCGGATGATTAACTTTGATAATGTTTCATTGTCTGCGCTGGAGGGTGGAGGCATACCAGTCCAATTTCACAAGTTTTATCTCTGGAATACTTTCTTCTCTTTCTTTGGACAGGTCGCGGATAAAGTGAAGCAATTCTTCCGCTCGTATTCCATTAACCGGCACAAGATGACGACTCTGACCCCGTCGTATCACGCTGAGTCGTACAGTCCAGACGACAACCGCTTTGACCTCCGTCAGTTCCTCTACAACGCCGCCTGGCCCTGGCAGTTCAAGTGCATCGATCAGGAGGTACGTGTAGGACACAGAAGGGATAAAGACCTATTATTGAAATCGGAATTCCACATTTCTCATTAAGATTTTTTTTGGTGTTTGCGATAATGATGTCATGAAATAAGAAATGTTTTTACTGATAACTTGCTGATACTGATCTTTGCTGGAAAATGTTGACAAATTCACTATAGATGTACAGGGTGCAACAGATTATACAATACAACATACAATGTATGTATGGAAACGCATTCCCACAATGCACCACACATCGCATGTCTACAGTCAGACCCACATCCAGTCTTGGGTATTAGTGTGTCATTGAGGGATGACTTTTCCTGATGTGTGCTATGGAGAATTTAAAGTTGAAACATCAAAAAGCTTCATACCTAGGTAGTCCCCTCCCAAACCCCCCCCCCCCCTCCTTTTCACCTTCACCATGCTTCACCTTCTCAGTGATGGTGTTGCCCAGTCTACACCGTACATCTATTTTTTGTAGTGATTGTCGTGCCTTTGCCCAGCTTAAAGGGATGGTTCACCCTGAAATTAAGTTGGTTTAAAAATAAAAAGAGACACATGATAGAAACTTATTAGTGAAGGGTTGGTGAAAATCCTGTGAAGGATGAGAAAGTTGTGATCTTTTAAAGTTTTTTTATTGTGACGTCAGGTGTGAGGTGCTCTCTAATGTGTTGTGTTAAAAAAAAAAATTAAATGTGCATTTTCTCAAAAAGGTTTGCCTCCTTTAACCTGTGCATTTGATATATAATTTGAAATAGGTTGCTGCACACATGTATGAAAAAAATAATTCTGTTGTCAAACACAGAAAAAGAGCAATTTACGGAATTATTTTGTACACAACATACATGTATGGGAGAGCACCTCACACGCAACATGGCAAAATTTAAATGTTAAGAGATCATTTCTTTCTTCTCCTTTGACGGATTTTCGTCAAACCTTTACTAATATGTTTCTTTGATGTTTTTTTTTCTTTTATTGAAACCAACTTATCTTCAGGGTGAACTATCCATTTAAAGATGGACTAGAGAAGAGAGGGAGAGGTAGGGTAAAGTACATGAGGGCAAAGGAGAAGATACATGTAAAGGTGGGAGATGACATGGGATAGAGAAAGGCTTCAGAGTGTTGATGAATACAGGACAGACTAAAGAAAGACGTATTGTTTGCTTACCGTATACTTCTATTTTTTTATGTAGAAGAAATAGAGAAGTAGGATAATATATGTGAGGGACAAAGGTGAAGATATATGTAAAGGTGGAAGATGAGAAGTAGAGATGGATAAAAAAAATAGCTTCCGAGCAAGGATGAATTTGGGATAACCAGGGAGAAAATGACCTGCAGGTAACGTAATAAATCATCTTTTGGACTTAATTTTTTTATTTGTGTATGAAGGCCGAGCGTCTACAGGAACATGTTGATGTGCAGATGTCGACCGGGGAACCAGAGCCTGCAGCAACCAATCAGAGCAGCAGTGGCAATCATGTGACCACCATCACCAGTGTGGCAACCCGTCGCCCTAGCGACGGCTCCTCCAGCCCCTCTCATCTTAAGGAAGACGCTGGAGCAGCCGGCACGAGGCTGAGCAGAAAGAGGTCGCTGGGGTCAAACGAGGTCACGGAGAGCGCCATCATGAGCAAGAGGGCGCGGTCGCCGAATTCCAACTCCAACAACTCAAATGGGCCGGAGACATCCCCGCTGAAACGGGTCGCATCGTTGGTCCGAAACAGCATCTTAACCAAATGAGGAGTGCAAAGCGGGCAAAGAGAATACCTTGCTTTTGGCTCAAGGTTTTGCTCCTATGAAGATCTCTCTCACTCTACTGACTACTTACATGTATGGGGAGAACTGCGAGAATGACTACTACAGTGTTCCAAGTTTGTTTTTTTCCTTTCATGGTATTTATACTTGTTGTATGTAAAGTACCGTGTTGTAATGCTGTTACAGTCTCCGGTCTCTGGAGTACATGAACAGCTATTTTATGGAAGACAATATAATTCCACTCAAAATTTTGTTTCCTGTTCTTTATTGGGAAGGAAGTTCTTATACAGTATTTCCTTCTATTTTTTTTTTTTTTTAAATTTTGACCAGCAAAAGAGGTGTCCCGTATTTAAAGACATGGTGAGGTTCTGCTGTACCATGTCATTCTTGAAATACTTGAGATTGCAATAGCTTCAAATTGTGGACAGAAGAAATGTCTAGATTTTTATCATTTTTATCTTATTCATCTTTTTGATCTGTAGATATGAATACATTTGAATCTGTGTTGTATTTCTGGGGTGATATTCTGAAAACTTTGCTTACAAATTCTATCACAAATAAAGAAAGTTGATGATTAGTCCAAAACTGCTCCAATCCTACTATCAATCCCATGATGTGTTGTTTTGTGCGTGAGCATACTTGAATTTGTGTGAGATATCACCAAAGATGTTATTGATATTAAACCTAATGCAGTGAATGTGCAATAAAAGTGTAAACAATCACTGGAAGCTAAGCAACATTTCTATGCAAAATTTAAATTTCCTCCCACAAAGCTTATTTACAAAATTCCTCATAATTCTTTAGGAGGGCTCTTAGAGGGAGTATACTGTACTGGGAAGACAAAAATTCCTACAACAGGTGATCGTGAGCAATCTTCTTGCCAATGGTCTTAAATTTGTGTATTGTCCAATTTAGAAACTTGCTGAAAGCTATTCGCCTTCATACATGTATGATCCACATTGGGAGTAATTAGTGGTTAAATCACAAATTCTTGAAATGTTCGGCCCGAACAATTTGAGGATTTGTGATTTAACCACTAATTACTCCCAATGTGGATCATATGAAGGCGAATAACTTTCAGCAAGTTTCTAAAATGGAGAATACATGGATTTAAGTCCATTGGCAAGATGATTGCTCACGATCACCTTTTGAAGGCATTTTGTCTTCCCAGTACAGTATACTCCCTTTAAACATGAGTTATTCTGAAGGAAGACAATGGTACCTATTTGCTGCCATATGATTTTAACATGAACAGTAAAGGCTTAGGCCCGTCTTATAAAAAGCTATAATAAATATCGATCATAAGTCAACTTGCGATCAGTGACAACTCTTGATGAGGTAGGGCCATGGTGGTTAATTCAATTTTCACTGGTCTTAAGGTTTGTTATTTAAAACAAAATATTTGGTCTTTCTTTTTCAATTTTTCATAGGGAAAGCTGCTAGGAGGAATTAAAATTTAAGAAGAAATCTTTGGCTTGCTCCCAGTGATTAGAGGTTGTATCCTTGATCTTGTAACTACATGGGAGAATACAAATGTTATTTTGTGATGTTGATCAAATAGTGTGTGTCATGCTATATTGTACAAAGGTTGTGCCTTGTTAATATCGTGTGGACAACTACCACCCAATATCTGTGTGTGAAGTATTGCTTCTGTAACTTTGGATGGTGTTTAAAGGGGCTACACAATGTAAGACAACTCAAAGGGTCATCAACAAACTGTAAATGCACCTTCATTTTACTGATGCATTGTTCATTGTTATGCGCTGCTGTTTCCATTGAATGCATATGGTCAAATTGGACATTATGGTATGCCTAGATTTAGGCAAGTGAAACAGATATATATACTTTTTGCATAAAGTTAGTATTTTCATGATGGGCACATATCTACTTTATCATTTTTGTAAGTAAATTATTCAAGTATATATTTACATATTTTCTTGTGATCGTCTTGGCCGGTGTATAATCCAGTTAAAAAAAGCGTTCAATGATTTAGGTGCTGGTCTTGGATTATCAACACAAAAACAATTCTAACGTACCTGCGCTTTATCTTAGCGCAAAGAACATCGCACACCGCTCAATTCTAAGTGGAAATGATATGTATCATCAAGAATTCCTTAAAGGGCATATACTGTACTGGGAAGACAAAAAGCCTTTAAAAGGTGACTGTGAGCAATCTTCTTGCCAATGATCTTAAATTAATGTATTGCCCATTTTAGAAACTTGCTGGAAGTTTTTTGCCCTCAAATGATCTACGTTTGGAGTACTGTAATTAGTGATTACATCACAAATCCTCAAATGATTTGACATTTTATCACTAATTACTGCAAATGTGGATCATTTAAGGACAAACAACTCCCAGCAAGTTTCTAAAATGGACAATACATGAATTTAAGATCATTGGTAAGAAGATTGCTCACAATCACCTTTTTTATTTTATTTGTCTTCCCAGTACAGTATATGCCCTTTAAAGTGTGTGTAATACAGTATATATGAGTGAGCCAAAGTACAGGAAATCTAATGATATCTACTGCCAATAATGGGAGATATAATCCGTCTCTGCCAGACTCCACACTGTCCTATGGAAATTGCGTGTATTACCAATGGAAATATGCCTCAATTCCGCATAAAGTGTTAGATTTTATATATATATATATATTGAATATCATATTCAATCTGTGTGAGGTATACAGTCAAGGGTGAAAAATAGTGAAATATGATTTGATTATAGAAATAAATATTGTGCCTTTGCTTCTTATATGAAAGACACTTAAATGTATATATTTTGCTTCATTTGAAGAGAATTTGTTTTGCATGACAAAAAGAGCATATGTATTCTGTATTTCTAAGAAGAATATGTATCTACATACATCACTTTATATTCTGTCTATATTGTAAGAATACCATACATTTGATTTTTATTACGGTGATGCACTTACAGTATGTATGCCAATGATTGGATGAAAAATAAAGAAGCATGATTAAAAAAGTTCTGTGTCAAAGATGTGTATTTTTATTACATGTTGAATGACCAAAAGGAAAAAACAAACAAATATGAACAGGTATTAATTTAGTTTCAATTAATTAATTTTCGTTTTAACCCGATGATTTTAAGTTTGTGTTAATTAATTCAAGAAAAATAATAATGACAAGTTGCATGAAGCTTGAATCCTTACTATAATTTGGGTAATGTTGTTTGTCAGTCTGTTTATTTGAAATTGTTTTACTTCGTGATTTTCCATTCACTGGAGAATGTTTCCAACGATGGTTTTCAAATTAACATGACATTTTTCTTGATATCGTTTTTTATTCACGTTTGCATTTTTTTTAATCAAGGAAAGCAAGATATTTGGGGGAATAGTTAAGTAGGCTATAATTGAATGACAAATCAGAAATAAAGACTTTGATTTAGAGCTTAACATATGAAATACTTTCTTGAATACGAATATAAAATCAAAAGCCCTAATGGTGTAAAACATGCTAGTTTACAAATTAAATGTAAAATAAAATGACAAAGAAGTTAGTGTGTACAAATATGTACACACTACATATACATTTAACACATACACCAGCACCAAAAATGAATCCTTACGATGAAGTTTTACGATACTGCTCTAGAAGCCGACTGAACTCGGTTCAGCAGACGATATCTAATACAAGCCCCAACAGCAGCAACCGGAAGTACGTTATGATTTAAGGTCAAATCGCTAACGCCGCCTGATTTCAAGTTTATCGCTCGTGTGGGTGATATTAACACTAACACCAGCCCTCAACCCCAAACATGAAATCAATCATCATCTCTAGTCTATCGGTTCATATTCATGTCGCGGAGGATGCGCTACATCACTTGCTATGTTCTGTTTTCCGCCTTCCTCCACCTTAGCGGCCGGAGCTGTTGATGGCGCCGTTGAGACGGGAGAGTGCTCATCGTAAGCCTGGTTGTTAATTATCACGTCTTCATAATGGTTTTCTCCTGGCGCGGGCTTGTTCTCGGCACCGGCAGTGGCTGATATTTTCCTAATGTACGAGAAACATAAGGGCCAATTGCATTATACAGTACCAGTATGAGTCATAAGCATTTAATCAGATCTTTATCAGTGGTGAAGGCTTTTCAAGAACGCCACATGCAGGGCTGATATTCTGAAAATGAACTCCAGCTGGGCCCTGTTGCATAAAACTTACCATTAATGGTAACTTTGCTATTAATGGCAACTTCTATGGAAACCGTGAATTTGATTGGCTCTTGCGCGATGTTACCATGGTAGGTACTATTGATGACAGAGTTACCATTAATGGTAAGTTTTATTCAACGGGGAGCAGGGTTGATCTTATTATAGCGTCCCCTTCGATCTCATAACTGTCATGACTGCGATCAGCCTATTGGTCCAGCGTTTTAATCAGTCAGTTTTATTGCTGAGACAGATTGTGACTTTGAATGCCATCCAGGTGTCTTCTGTTGGTACCATTAAAAACTAATTAAATCGGATTTGAGAAGGATAGTTTTGTTATCACTTACTAGAATTCAGACCTAATTATCAGTCTGGCTATTGCTGATAGATTTGGAGCCCAGCCTCTGCACCATACACAGGAACATAAAAAAAAAAAATACTCACATACGTCTAAGTGCATTAAACGGTACAAGACGATGGGTATAGGTATAGTACGTCTGTGGTTGTAGAATGGACCGGAAGCTCTGACGCATACCATTAAAATGTGCCTGGGGCTGGTCACCCTAAAATGCAACTACAATGTACGTAGTTCAGGCAATAGGTTTGCGATTATTTCCTTCCTGAAAACATTCAAAATAAATTATTACTTGTTGATAATCTAACATAAAATATATCCGCTGTTTTAGTTTTCGATCCTATCCCTCACCTGAACTTCAACCAAAGGACCCCCACTGCGACAGCCAAACACACGACAAGAACTACCGAAACACCGGCGACAACTGCCACAATTGCTGGGGAAAGAAACAAAGATATTGGAAGTATTTTTGTATGATGAAGAAGCCGATAGGTTTTCGTCCATGTAAGAGAGCATCAGTTGAGTTTTTATATCCCTTGGGCCGATCTGGGAGGCACCACAGATGAACTCATCGTGTGGCAGAGATGTTGCTCTGTGTGTGGTACTTGAAGGATAGTGCATCTAAACACAACAAAAAAATGTAAGTCCACCCCCCCAAAAAAAAAAAAAAAAAAAGAAGAAATAAATAAATATCATAAGTTTTTACCGCAGAGGTTTCGAGCAACATACATGTAAGTTGGCAGGATTGTAGGTCTACCTTCATTTATTGACTAACTTCCATGTGAACATCACATTAATCCACTCAGTCATGCACGAGTGAGCACACATTAAGGGCAAAATCGTCACTTTTCAAAACTCACAAGGGTAATTGTTTATGCCGTTTTAACAGTAGGCCTACATTTTGGCATTTCTTGTGCGATCTTTAAAGTGTATTCACTGAACTATGGCATGAAAATGACTTCTTATGTTCACATAACAGGTCATGTTATATCTTTGTTAAGATATCCAGAGTTTTATTTTTTTCACAAAAAATAAAGGGTTTTTAAAAGTTTCAAACTCAAGAGGGATGAATATTTTTCTAAACTCAACCAGAACAATGGGTTAAGTGTCGAGATAGGTGCTAGTTCGTCGAGAGACGGATGGTAAACAATGAAAAGGCATAAATTATGCACCAGAGCTGGAATTCATTAAAAATTCAAACGACAGAATCCCCAAATTACGCTTGTGACTTTTAAAAAATGACAATTTTGCCTTTAATGTGTGCTCGCTCATGTATGACGGAGTGGATTAATGTGATTTTCACACAGAAGTTAGTCAATAAGTGAAGGTACAATCCTGCCAAGTTATGTTGCTCAAAACCTCTTCGATAAAAAGTTATGATATTTTGCTTAGGGGGGGGGGGGGGGCTTACTTTTTTGTTGTGTTTATATGGCGTATAAAGACTTGATCATCCAATGAAGTCATCATAAACGATCATCAGATCTAAATATAGCTCCTATACTGCGAAGATACAGCTGAAAGTGCTTTCTGATTATCCTAGCCTTCGTCAATATTGTTATCTTTGGTGTTTGTATTAATTGTATTTGAATGTTACATATTTTGTTATGTTTACGTGATTTGTATCACAGGGCTCCTTTTGAAAGCAGTCCTCGAGACTGAAAGGGCTACCCTGACTAAATACCCTGAAATAAATGAATACCCTCTACTATGCTGGTGTTAATACATTTGTCTGCAGATATGCTTCTTGCTGTGAGGATGCGGAAGTTCAAGACTGAGATTCTCTTGAGAAGAGAACATATTCCTGAAAAACGGATAATTCACTAAGGCACATACATTAGTGACATATTCCCAGACCTATCTACCCGAAGCAAATATACCCAGGGAATTAGAATCGATTAGCCCCCGAAATGCAAACAAGAAAGTGCCCTCAAGTAACACGGTTTAGGAACATTGTTTCATGGCTCCCGGTAGCTCCGGCAAATTATATTTTTCACCCAAACCCCGGCCCTGCCACTTATCCTTTCCTTGTTGACCACTACATATGAGGCGCCATAAGGGTGCATGCACTACCTGTCTTCAAAGACCACCGTCTATAATTTAAAGACCATCTGTCTGCAAAGGATACTCTTTCCCGGCCTTCACAACTGCTGCTTGCATTTACAAACACTATCTCCAACGGTAGATTTTTCTGTTACTAGCTGTCTGTGTTTATAAGTTTGACTACTACTCACTGATGCTATTTGTGGTGTTAGGTTGGGGAGTGACGTCATCTGTATCAGTGGGATCCGCTGAAGAGGTGTCATCCGAGGACAGTGGTTCCGCCGTAGAGGGCGTTCTACTAGCTGTTCACAAGACAGAGACAAGAACTATCACTTGGACACCACACACAAAGCCATCGTTTGATATCCTGTCTGTATAGCAGTACATTCTGTCCAAATTACAAAAGACTAACAGACACATAATCCACTTCTACTCCATGTATTCTAAGTGGAAAATTGTACTTTCTCAGGAAAAAAATCCGTTGACCTATTTTAATCTAAGAGGAAGCACTTGCTATACAGAAAACGCATAAAGCACATAGACATGCTAAAGTGGCACAGAATACAAGACTAGTATGCTGTCTTGATATACTTGATAGTTTTAGATCGCCACGACCTGATGACTGTGACTGTGACTGTGACTGTGACGTGACGGCACAGAACACATGACTAATATGCTGTCTTGAGATACTTCATAAATAGTTTAAGATCGCCACGACCTGACGACTGTGACTGTGACGTGACGTGACGGCACAGAACACATGACTAATATGCTGTCTTGAGATACTTCATAAATAGTTTAAAATCGCCACGACCTGACGACTGTGACTGTGACGTGACGTAACGGCACAGAATACATGACTAATATGCTGTCTTGAGATACTTCATGGATAGTTTTAGATCGTCACGACCTGAGGACTGTGCCTGTGACGTGACGGCACAGAATACACTAATATGCTGTCTTAATGAGATACATACTTCATGGATAGTTTTAGATCACCACGACCTGACGACTGTGACTGTGACGTGACGTGACGGCACAGAACACATGACTAGTATGCTGTCTTGAGATACGTAATAGATAGCTTTAGATCACCACGCCATGCGGAAGTGATGCATTGGCGTATATGCATCGTATTGTGAAGAGCAGCTGTAATTCACTGTAACAGTCATAGTCGTGGTAATCTAAACCTCTGTAGTGAGCAGTGGACTACCTTCAGTCGAGGCGGATTGAGATGTGGATGGCTCGTCTGTTTCTTGCTCGGTTGTCTGTACATCAGGTGTGGTTTCGTCGCCTGTGGGGAAGACATGTGAAGTAGTACTCAGTATTGAAGAAACAAAAACTGTTGACACTTTTGAAGAATTATTTTTAAAAGTTCAATGCAAATTATACTGAAATTTAAACAACATCAAGCCGAAGGGGTTCTTAGGGGTTTTAATCCACCTCCCTTCGGATCTCCCTCCAAAAAAGGTGGTTGTAAGGGGGAAAACTACCCACCCTCCACAACCCGCTCAGCGATTCCGCGCCCCGAAGACCCGTATGCTAAATTTCACGCCTAACTGGACTTTGACTTTGTCATATCTTATATACCTAGCTGATCTTTGACCTTGGCATATATTATCCCCCCCCCCCACACACACACACACACACCTTCCTTGGAAAACAGGGTAGATCCGCCACCACGCCTCATTAACCCGGGGTAGCCATAATGTGTGAACACTGATTTTCAGGACAGCCCTTTTTAGTACTACTGACAGTTGCCAGTCGTAAGAGTGGATCAAATTGTACTTCCAGGTCCCTATGAATCTAGCCGATGGGAGTGAAATATTTTGCTGAAGAACATGACTGGTATCTAATGTTCGAACCCTTCTTTCTGTTGTTTCTTCATTTCTGCAACGATGATACACTCATTATTGTTATTTCTTTTAGCTACGTCCTCGCATAGATGGATGCAATTCCGAACTTTGGTGTATTAGCGAAGTGTGTCAATTTATTTATTCGTTCACTATGATCGAAATAGAAAATCACGAACTTGACTGATTTTGTTGAGCCAAGTTCTCCTCCTGTTCTTTGTGCGACAGATTAGCTCGATCTAACTTGAAGCATTTCGTTGGCGAAGAGTGTATCTTACTTGAGCTGCATATGATGCCAAGCGTTGTGTCACAGGTACCAGATTGATGGGCGTTATAAGAGCGTAGGAAGCAAGACGCTAGACTATCCTCGGTTCCCTCGCAGAATACGGCGTCAAAATGAATCGTCGTGGTTTCGCTTTTTTCAAACTCATCCCCTGCTACTCCCAGAGCTCCCTGATGTCCCAGAGATCGGCAGAAGACGTCGGCAGCGGCGAATGCATCCCAACTGTACGGGTAGCTTGTTCCGTGGCAAATTTGGCCCCATTTCCCATTGAAAAATATCTCTGCCAGACCTTCGGACGAGGAATTTCCTCCGACGAGCCGCACGTTTATTTCGGTTGTATCTGCAAAGAGGATATTTTTGGCAAGAGGGGCTCATCAAAGTGGGGGAACAACCAGTTTTCTATTCATGGGTGAATTTTCAATGAGATAAATCTAGCCTATGTAAACTTTCGCAACGTGTCAATCACCATACACAAGAAGAAGTACATTGAAACCGAAGTTCAATTTAGTCAACTATTTCACAATGACAGATTATAAAGAAACTAGAGCAATATTGCATGACATGATTTAGACCCCATAGAGGCAATGGGGTCGTGTACCAAACAACATGTTGCATCGACGTAAATCACTTATTTTACAGAACTAGAAGCATTCTTTTTGATGAGGAAGAACACGTGCTACATACTTGTCACACACGCCAACCCAAGAACCCCGTCGTTGTTCGGCGTTGGGCATCTGAACTGGAATCTAAGAAATGTACACGTCTCGAGGTCTTCTGACGAGCTGCATCCGTCCAAATAATCGAAATGGTGGAAACCATCACCAAAGCCAAAAACACCGTTCTGTAACAAAGCGTAAGAAGATGAATACCCCAGGGATATGCAGATGGCTGTCGCGAACTCTCTAGACCAAATGTATTCACTTGCGCAAATGGTTCCCCATCGGTCGTCGATATTCACCTCAACCGTGCCTTCACCTGGTACGCTGCCGTTGACCAGACGGAATAGTAGAGGATCGCCTGCATATGTAAATATACAATGCTTTGTCAGTCGTGTTTTTTTTTTTTGAATCGCATCACTATCTATTAAAGGGATAGTTCACCCTGAAATTAAGTTGGTTTCAATAAAAGGAGACACATGAAAGAAACATATTAGTGAAGGTTTGATGAAAATCCATTAAAGGATTAGAAAGTTTTGTGACGTCGCGTGCGAGGTGCTCTCCCATATGTTGTGGACAATTTGTTTTGAAAATGTGCATTTTCTCAAAAAGATATGCATCATTTTACCTGTGCATTTGATACATCAGGAGAAATAAGTTTTTACACTAAAAAAAATCCGTTGTCAAAAACAGAAAAAAGAGCAATTTATGGAACATATGGGAGAGCACTTCGCACGTGACGTCACAAAATTGAAATTTCGAAAGATCATAATTTCATAACTTCTTTTTATCCTTTGACGGATTTTCGCCAAACGTTCACTAATATGTTTCTTTGAACTATCCCTTTTAGCAGAATACAGACACATACAATTAGTAATAAAAAAAACAATTGAAAGGAGTGTAATGTACGAAATACTACGAAAGTTTATGTGTTGGCTATAGTTGATAGGCAAGATGAAGAGCCATCAAAATGTTGTTCAAACTTTACTGTACTGAATACAAGATGTTAGGAGCTTCACTTTAAAATAAATGCAATTAATCGCAAGTGAACGTCTGCTGAATCAACAAGTGCAATTCGAAGCTTTTGCATTAAACTTCGCAGAGATATGCATATTACCCGACATGTCGTCATAAATTGTTCTATATTCTCCTTTTGAATGAATTCACAAAAATATGTATTTCTTTGATACAAAGTCATCTTAGTCACAGTTTAACATCGCGTGTACTGCACATTGCGCTCAAGCGCTGTGTTAATTATATCGGTCATAGTTCAGTCCTCTGAAGTCCTTTGTTCTTAAACTAATGCTGCCACCTTCACACACGCACTTGCACAAATCACACTTGTTAATGCTCTGGCCATGCATTACAGGGGTTAACGTCATAATACGCGATACATACCGGTGACACATGTAACTCCTGCAACGCCAAGATAGGTGGAACTCAGGAAGAAAGACGAACTCTCGTCGTACTTGGCAAATATACAAGTCGAGTAGTTGTTTCCCAGTGGGCAGTACATATCGTGAATGATCACGTCGCCTTCACCGAAGGAAAGGTCGCCGTAGAATACCCTCGTCCTCTCGTATCCGTGCAGGTAGCACGGTAGATGACGATGCGAATAGAGCAATAGCGCTGTTGAAACCATCGAACCCCACACGCCATCGACGTAGAACTCCACCCTGCCGTTGTGTGGGGAACTTCCGTTGGTGAAGCGGACCTCCACTAGCTCTTTCCCTGCACAGATAAATATTAGCCTATTACATGCATATCATTAGTATTGTACATAAATCCGATGGAGCGCAATTATACATATCATATATAATCATGCATATTATATAATAAAGTAGTCAATATTAAGTTTCTCTTAATGTTTAACAATCCAATCAACAACGACGTTGAACATTTTAACTTTCCGAATATTTTAGGCCTCTGTGTGCTAGTTTCTGGATCTTATTAGCAATTACTATTCTCGATGGTATGAGTATAACTATACTAAAATATCTGCTGATATTGTTTTACAAGTCCTTATGTTTTGTTGTTAACTCTTTGTTTGTCACATGTGCCCTTTTCACACGTAATGCACACAGACCCCATAGAGCAGCAGTTTATCTGGCAGGCAAGGTGTTAATCGAGCTATATGGCATAGGAGAATTTTGAAGGGAAAGTCCATCATGATCTCAAATTTGGGTTTAATTGTGGCAGGAACGTAAATGCATCATGAAGGTTTGACGAAAATCCGTCAAAGGATAAGAAAGTTATGATTTTTTTTTAGTTCTGATTTCATGACGTCACGTGCAAGATGTTCTCCCGTTATGTTATGTGCTGTATAATTCCATAAATTTACTTTTTCTGTATTTTGATGAATGAATCAATATTTTCCATAGAGGTACGTGTGTGAAAATATGTGTCTAATGATACATCAAATGCACAGGTAAAATGGTAAACTACTTTTGAAGAAATGTACGTTTAAAAGAAAAAAAAATATTTAGTAAAGAACATCGCCAAATGAAAATTCGAAAATATCGATTTTCTCAAAAGGAAATTCATCATTTGCCAGTGCATTTGATGCATTGGAAACACGCTTTTACACACAAACCTCATGAGAAAAAAAAATTCCATAATACCAGAAAGAGAACAATTTATGGAATCATACAGCGCACAACATATGGGAAAACACGTGATGTCACAAAATTGAAATTTCAAAAGATCATAACTTTCTTATCCTTTGACGGGTTTTCGTCAAACCCTCTATTTTATGTGTCTTTCATATGTCTGCTTTTATTAAAACCAACTTTACTTCAGGTTGTACTCTCCATTTAATACGTACGCTCATCACACTGCACCCCGGTGTTGTAACATGTTTCACTGGGATCCCCATACGACTGGAAGTAACAATCTTTGAGTTCGGTGGTCGCGGTCTCATCTGGGCAGTACAAGCCGCTAAAGGACTGTCCGTATGACCCGACCCCGTACGAACCATTCGCCAGCATCCACGACGGATTGTCGTACCCCAGCTGACGACAAACGGCGAACCCGGCGAAAGGTCTGATGACGCCGCAAAACGCTGTGCCCCACGCCCCGTTCACATATGTCTCTATTCTCCCTTCTGAAGGTTCTGACCCGTCTTCCAGACGAACCTTGATGGCCTCATCTGAAAAAGATTCTAAGACATAGAATGATCGTTACGGAGTTACTGAGCTGTCGGATCCCTCTGTAGGAGGATATAACCCGACAAACCTATCTAGACAAAGAAATCAAATAGTTAACGAACTACAAACGTTCTTATAGTTAAATACCGTGCTTACTAAACCCTGAAATGTCACATCAGCAATTGCAGCGCAATTGTCGCCTTAACGCGAGGCGCTGTCTTCGAGGACGGGGAGGGGAGTGTTGGCATGAACGACGTGTACTTTCTATTGTCATTGCAAAGGTAAGCTTTTCTTTAAGATACAAGAAAACTGAAATTATCCTTTGCTCTATCAATTTCATTCTAGTTCTTTATAATTTATATCATTTTATTTTGGGAGTGGCGGGGGAGCTTCATCCCCGACTCCTACTGGAATGTGTAAGGAGTATTGCTTACTTTGAATAATAATGGAGTTTAGAATATCTGCAACATGATTATACAGTAACATATCACTCACCGTTTAAACAAGACACGGATAAATATCCACGATTAGATGATATATCCCAGCACGAATACGGCTGTTCAACAAAATCACAGTCGGAAAAGTTTCTCGGGTCTATGTCATAGGGACAAACAAGAGAAAAATTCGTGTGTAGAGTCTCCGGCGTGCCATAGTAAGATCCGAGTCTGATAGCCCAGGCCTTTGAGTATCCTAAACTCCGGCAGATTACATCCGCTTCGTTGTATAGGGAGTATATAGAATTATAGTAGAAACAAGTGGCTGCCCATACTCCATTGAGGAGAAACTCCACCCTTCCTTCGCTTGGTTCCGCTCCCCCGACCAGCCGCACGTCCATCGGATGGTCTGTGAAGAACAAGTCAGAGAAAATGTAGGCATATTTTTTTTAATTTCCCAGATAATACTTTGTTAACACATGTATTTCTTGTGTCGATACCCTCTGTGACGCAATACGACAACACTGTCCATAAAGTTATTCCCGTGTCAATCTATAACTGATAATATGAAGTAGTTAGAGTGGTACACATATTGATATATAGATATATATATATATATATATATATATATATATATATATATATAGGTGTACGTGTATATTTCATTTTTTTAATATATATATCCCCCTCTGTTGCACCACAAATTGTCGCCCCTGCACAAATTGACGCCGGCGACAATTTGTGCAGATCCCTGACACCACAAATTGTGACCCCCAGCACAAATTGTCGCCGGCGACAATTTGTGCAGGGGGCTGACACCACAAATTGTCGCCCCTCCCCCCCCCCCCCCCCCGAAACACATTCAATATTATGTTGAAGCCTTGAAGGCCATTAGGGGCTCCCAATTTTGGTAATGTAATAATTCCTGACAAACACAATACATGATAACCAACACATACTCAAGTGTATGAATACACACAAACCAAAATAAAAGGTCACGTTAATGTGTGTGTGTGTGTGTGTGCGTATGTGTGTGAGTGTATGTGTGAGCGTGTATGTGTGAGTGTGTGTGTGTGCGCGCGTGTGTGTGTGTGAGTGTGTGCGTGTGTGTGTGAGTGTGCGTGTGTGTGTGTGTGTGAGTGTGTGTGCGTGTGTGTGTGCGTGTGTGTGTGAGTGTGTATGTGTGTGTGGTGTACGTGCAGTTAACACAAATACTGCTCTAAGAGAATAAAGACAATGGAAACAGACACTATTTTGAGTTAACACAGTCAAGTTTTTAGTTCTAACACATATCAGAACAAACATTTCATAAACTGTTTCCCTGTATTATTCCTAGAAGGAGATAATGAAATTTGACTTTAACTGACTCGCTGTCTTTACTCTCGGGCATTGTCAATTATTTTCATTTTGCCTTTTTGGCACGATTATAAGCGTGATCGTATTGTGACATTTGTTTATAATTCCACTCAACATCATGATATTTTTTTTTTGTAATCACACCAATATCATAGTACCACCATCACCATGCAGCCACGCATAATACTCCGTACAGTTACGCACACATATATTGCACACACCCACATCACGCACACATACATACCAGCTAAACACTCATCGCTAACACACGCACACGCACACAACCTAGCCCATACTAACATCCTCATACGCCAGCACGAGCGCAACACACACACACACACACACACACACACACACACACACACACACATACACACATACACACACGGACACACACACACACACACATACACACACACACCTTACATACACATCACAGGCACAACCAAGCACGGCAATATTTTCTGTACCTTGAAGACAGGGACTGGTGACAATTTGTGCAAGGGGTGACAATTTGTGCAAGGGGTGACAATTTGTGCAAGGGGTGACAATTTGTGCAACTAGTTATCAGTTTCCCTGCACAAATTGTCGCCCGTGAGGGTAAAAAATGGGAACATCATCTGCAACACAAATTGTCGCCGGCGACAATTTGTGCAGGGGGCGACAATTTGTAGTGTCAGATTTTGTAAAATTTTGCAGAGACGACAATTTGTGGTGCAACACCCCTTTCTCTTTCTCCCCCCTCTCTCTCTCTCTCTTTCTCTCTATCTCTCCCCCCTCTACCCTCTCTCGCTCTCGCTATCTATCTCTAACTCATTCTGTATTAAGTAAGCAACCCAGGTTTTGTCATACCATCAAGCTCAGGCTTATTTCGAAAAATATTTTGTTTGATTTCCCTCATTTCGTGCGATGTATTGTGCTGTATTTTGGGCTTTCATTCCGTCAAGCTTCGGCTTATGATGAATACTCTATTATTTGTATTTCATTAATTTCTCTTCTATCGTTCTCAAAGCTTCTCTAATATCCCTACTATGTACTAATTGACACATGTCATTACTGTTGTATTCTCATTTGATGTATTGAAAATAAAGCAGACAATAATAAAATGAAATCAAATCAAATAATGCTTCATGAGATGAACGACTGATTGATAATGTACAACGTGGGGGAATTAAAGCACTGCATTGAATTTGATTTAATTAAATGTTCTTTACAGCGGAAACGATGCATTGGAGATACACACAAATAAGATGCCATAGTTATTGAAAAATGCGAGTCTTGCAGAAATGATAGCATTTGGGTTGAAATTCCTTGTCGATTAATCAATTCTTTATTCATCACCACCGCGTTCAACATAGAAGAGTAGAAGGTAATGTAGATTTTATTTATTTCCGAGTACAGCAGAGCATGTGCAATTTCAATCCAGATCGTAACAATATTGAGTATGCTGACGGAACGGTTGTCAGCACAGCATGAACAGTAATGTCCAGTAACATTATTGAAGACATTACATCGAAATTATCAAAATATGATATGGTGAATTATTTGAAGACAAAGATAGGAAATTGATGGGCGAGAAATGATAAGATATATGGTTGAGACAAAGGAGAGAATGTACAACATTTGCTCATGCTCAGTCTGCATGTATGCATGGGGATTGAACCATGACGTTGTGGATACGTGTTAGAGACAAAGGAGAGGATGTACAACATTTGTAAGGATGATAAAGATAATGACACATTGACACTTACCATCATTAATCGTATGAACAACCATTTACATACCACATACGATTAATTAGGGTGGATGAATTGTGTTGCATCATCTGGTCGTGGACTTACCAATCGCAATGTATCCCGAAAACTGCTGGGCCAAGAATCCTGCAAAGAAAGACACGATCACAATCACAAACAAGTAAAAGTAGTAGAAGTAATAGTAGTAGTAGTAATAGTAGTAGTAGTAGTAGTAGTAGTAGTAGTAGTAGTAGTAGTAGTAGTAGTGGTGGTGGTAGTGGTAGTAGTAGTAGTAGTAGTAGTAGTAGTAGTAGTAGTAGTAGTAGTAGTAGTAGTAGTAGTCGTAGTAGTAGTAGTAGTAGTAGTAATAGTAGTAGTAGTAGTGGTGGTAGTAGTAGTAATAGTAGTAGTAGTAGTGGTAGTAGTAGTAGTAGTAGTAGTAGTAGTAGTAGTAGTAGTAGTAGTAGTAGTAGACAGTTATAAAAAACAATAATCATATAATAAACTATTTCAAGCTGGTTTACAGTAATCAGTATAGCAGTATGATAACAAAGGACTTTAAACGAAAAACAAAGTCAGCAAGATTTTTTTTATTTGAATTTAAGTAAAACAATACCGTCCAGAAGGGTTGGACATAAAAAAAAAAACGAATGCAAAATCTTCCCTTCATGATATCAGTGTTGCTACCAGAGTTCGGACTGGAGATCGATTTGAGCGACCTTGTGAATCGGACTCGATATCGAATAACGAATGAATACGACGTGACAAGGTGTTGTTTCTTTCGAGGCCTTGGCCTCGGCCTCGAAACTCCAGGACACGACTTCTTGTGCAACACTGGAGGATAAAGATCGCATCGACACTTTCGACGCTTTCGACGGTGCTCTTAAAATATCTGGTTCAGAAAGAACTGAGGTAAATATGGCATCCTTTGTAGGACTTCAAAAATCACCTTACATGGGGAGAACATATCAAAATGATTAATAAAAATGTTCGTTAAAAGGTTGGTATCTTATTCAGACTCAGGCATTTTGTCCCACAAAATGTATTATTGCTGTTGTATCAAGGGTTAATACAGCCACACCTTTCATATGGCATTGAAGTGTGGGGAAGTACCTACGAGACTAACTCAAAATGTTTTTGTACACCCAAAAGATGACAATGAGAGTAATTACCTTCAGTTCATGGAGAACTCATTCAAGACCTTTGTTCCACAAGTTAAAGATTCTGGATGTTTACAATCTACACTTTTTATCAGTTTCAACTTTTGTCTATGATTTAGTTAATAACAACCTTCCTCACACTCTAATACAATATTGTCAACTGATAGATCACAGGTATGCCACTAGAGGAAGAGATCAGGGACAGCTATATATACCTAAGTGTAAAACAACACAAGGTTAGTTTTCAGTATCTTCCATTGGAGTGAAACTATGGAATCGTATCCCAAAAGATATTCGAGAAATGAAAACTAGAGTTGCTTTCCGAAAGCTACTCATTAAGTATTTAATGGAGCTTTCAATTTCAACAGGAAACTGCTAACCTGTCAACATGTTGTGTATCTTGTTTTGCGAGGTAAGCAAGATTGTATGATATGTTTTTTTTTTATTTTTTTTTGTTTACATCACTATATTGAAAGGAGTTGTCAAATTATGGTTGATAAGATATTACTCTTATATCTAGGAGATAAGATTTATTGTAAATACATGTATACATCTTCTTATATATATTCATCATTATCGTTATAAGCAGTCGCTTACCAAAGATAATTACCGTATAATACCGTACTAAAGAATTTAAGGAATCAGGCTCGACTAGCACTTGTGCTAACTTCTGATTCCTGTTAACAACTTCATTAACAACTTCATTATAGTATAGGGTGACGTACCTGCAAGAATATACAAGAGCGCTGTCTTTCGATTCACATATTCGCCCATTTCGGCTGTGAGAAGAATAGCATAAAAAGAACGGAGAATGTTAAATAACGTATCTATGCGAGTTTAGGGCCTCGTCATTTTAACAAGACAAGAATTATGATTGATGTATATCATCAGAAGAAGGAATCGCATGAGTGAGAGTCAGATATGAATAAAAAACTGTTCAGTCACAAGAAAAAAATATATTTTTAATGTATTACGTAAGTTTCTTCACACATTTAGCTGTCTCCACTCGTAACGATGTATCCATTATCGTGACAATGTAATCGAAACAAATATTTATTGCAAGATACATCTCGGAGTTTGCGTATCTTTCAAATTTTGAAGAGACAGAGTGAGAAGGAGTGTGTGTGTGTGTGTGTGTGTGTGTGTGTGTGAGAGAGAGAGAGAGAGAGAGGGGGGGGGGAGTACGAATGAATACGGACTCATTTAACAGTCTTCGCTGACAAAATCGATGATTTATTGCGTACATCCATACCATGTAATGCCACGAAACAGTGAACAAGATTAAGAGAGATAGCTAGGCAGGCAAAATTGAGAGAGATAGCTAAGCAGGCATAACTGGTTGTTCTTGATCCACCTTAAACTCTTGAAACATGACATGCTATTTAGAAAGCTGCATTTTAAAATTATGATAGATAGACTGATTATACAGTCCAAAAAGAATTATAAGTGTATAGTTAAAATTATGCTTACCAATCTGAGTCTACACTTGAAATAACAAGCTTGTTTACTGGATGCCACTACAGTCAGGTATAGATAGGCGCAATTCTGACTGATATCGTGTGATTGTGTGTCAACTCGACATGTCTGGGTCTATTTACGCATGGGAATTGAAACATGACGTTGTGGATCTCCTTATAATTTTAGTGTCTCTTTGTCCTGTTTTCGAGCCAAATTCCCATGAATTGTCTTCACTCGTATTTACCCGGGTCCGTGACAGTCTAAACAGACTTATTGATCAAACACTATTGTAATCCGCGATATGCGGGCGGTGCTTGCATCTAATGTGTTGACACGGAGAGAGGTATCAATAGAAATAACTTTTGGGGGAATTTCGAGAAGAAAACCGTGACGACAGTGTGACAAAAGTATTTGCACAATCAACATGCTATCCACCACACTCCTTTCATTTTGTCTCCCTCCTCATAGCTCATTCCAACTCTCTCTCTCATTCTGTCTTTCTTTCTTTTTGTCTGTATGATTTTCTTTCCGTTTCCCTTTCCACCTCTTTCTTTCACAAGCTTCACATTTCTGTATGTGTATCCCTCATCTTTTGTATTTTTTCCCTTTCCCCTCTTGTTTTCCCTCTATCTTTTCCTATTCATATATTTGTATCTCTCTCCCTTTTCTTCTGCCTCTGTCTCTATCCGTGTCGCTCTCTCTGTATCTCCCTCTTTATCCGTCTCCCCACCCCCTCTTTTTTTCTTTCTCTGCCCTCATCTCTTTCTCTCCCCTGCCTATATCACTCTCCCTCCCCGGTTCTCTTCTCCCGCCCCCTCTCTCTCCCCTCATCCCCTCTCTCTCTTTCATCCTGCCTCTGTTTTTTGTCTATCTCTCGCTCTGTCTCTACCCTCCCCGTCTCTCTGCCTTTGTTTCCCACTTAATCCATTCTTCCTCATACATACCATGAGTACAATTATACTAAATTTGGTTGCGTGGCGCCTTTCTCATATAAATCATTTGGAAATGTTGGCGCCTGTCATCTGCACTGAAGCGATCAAGCATGACTGGTATCTCAACCCCACAGTTTATTTATCAGCCATCAGTTTCCAATCACACGTCCATTTGTTCATGTTGTTTATAGATCTTCTTTTATATTTCGTATTCGTCGCTCTTATAATACCCCCCCCCCCCCCCATTGCCTACATATTCTTGTTCGTCGTGGAGGTGTCGTAGTGTGGTGGTTGTGAGCTGTGACGGGAGATCTCACGGTCACACTAGGTTCAAGTCTATCCACGGCATCCGTGTCCTTAAGTCAAAATATTTAATCCACATTGGTGCTCTCCACACATGTTTCTGATTGGTTACCCGGTAGGAATGGAACGTACAAATTGTCCGCTATAAAACCCGCGCTTTCTTATTATCATCTCCATTTTCCCTATTATTCTATTCATTCATCTATTTTCATCAAATCCCGTTGATAAGAAACTGGTTTTAAATTATTACTGGTATATAAGTATGTAAGAAAAAGATACAACCTTTGCCTCACTCTACTTTTACGTCGGTATTGCATTGGGCTATGTTTAAATATTTGTATTCAAAGCCAGACGGAAGCAGTAAGATCAAGGGGCGTTCAATTATGTTCAGTTCAGTTCACTTTATTGAGAGTCATCATAACAAACAAACATGAGACATACAATACGCATAGTACCAAACAAAATATCGATATGAATATAATTCCGAAGAATAGGCTACACATACAAATGAAATTAGGTATAATAAGTGAGAGTCAAAGAGTCAAGAGAAAGGACTTATATGAAGGGAAAGCCTTGCAGAAAATCAACTTAAAAATATTACTAATGCTCGTCTCGTCATTAACATAAATGAAAAGAAACTTCACAAATGTACACCATAGAGCCTAACTTTAAAACATGGTGTTGACAGTTTGTAGCAGGCACATTATGTGTTCATAACAATGATTTCTTAGTGTAATTATAAGAACCAAACGAATTTATTTCATGTAACATTCAGCTGAAAGTATGATTCGTTCAAAATAAAAATTTGTCTTGATTATGCGCAAAAATAAATACCTTTAGTAAGTAGGTGAAACTAAAATTGGACGAATAATGGAACAAATGCTAAAGGCTTGAATGTGTTGAAACCTTCAGTAAAGACCTTAATGTGCTTTCCAAAGCCACGTGATGATTGTTTCTTACATATTTTTTTTAAATTTTAATTTAAAAAAAGCGAATTAGTTTGCTTGGTCATAATCATATTTGGTTTAAGAAGCCATTACAACGAGAATTTAAGTTATATCATTATTTGCACAAAATTGATATTCTGTAGATATATATATATATAAATATATATATTTATATATATATATATATATATATATATATATATATATATATATATATATATATATATATATATATATATATGTAATCAGCCGTTACATCTCCTCCAATATTCTCTGAACATGTACTAATTAAAAACAAACGATAATCTCGCGGCTCTGTGGATTTCAGTAGAATTGCGCCATCTCACGTTTGATTGTAGCTCCGATTTTATACTACACTGTAGAAATCATACGCTCGTCGACATCTCGATGCATACATTTCATATTCGTCTCCGATGCCACAACCTTGAAATTATTTTCAGTTTCAACATCATGTTTAATATAAAATGCAACGATTAACCCCAAAGCCCACTCCTCAAATCATCACCCATAACTTTCACTATGTGCTGGCAGGTTAAATGACAATTAGACGAAAACCTTGATTTTTTTTTGCAATTTGCAATTATTGTAACTTTCCATCAATGGTAACTACCGTGCCATTAGGTGCAGTCATGAGAGCTCATTGGCTGTTACTATGGTAGTTACCATTGATGGTAAGTTACAATAATTGAAAACCTATATGCAACATGGCCCGGATTATCTTAAATAATAGTCCAATACTTGTCGCCCCTTTCATCGAGAGCATGATTTCGAACGTCTCAATTCAAGAAACTGCTACCTGCTGTTATCAGGGACATTCCTTATCAGGGATGATTGGATAGACAATTGATGAGTAGTCTGAAAGTGCATATTTTCGTGTCTCTATAGTTCTGTGTAATATAATTCATCACAAAATTGATAAGTACATGGATGGCTATAACTTCGTTATGTATTTGAAAAAGAAACTAAGCCCGCGCGGTAAACTGCTAAGTATTCTTTTCTCGCTGTGTGTGAGTTCTCCGTCACTGTCGAATTATGCCACAACCTGGATACTGTGGCTGTAGGCCGTGCAATGTTCTACATGACTTGATTTTGTCTCTAAAAGGGATACACTTCCTTTAGCTCTTAACGTGTCATCTGTGGATAATATCATCATCAATAAACACAACTCGCAAAAAAGCATGGTTACGTCAGCCTTCAAGTGTTCTTGTCAACATGTAAAATGCCAGTCTACTCGCGTTTTTCCAAACAAGTATAATAAGATCATAGGGATGTTAGTGGGCCTCACGTTTCCTCGCTCTTCATGTGGAAATAATGCAGATTTGTTTTTTGTTGTCATTCGCATTCTTTCCTTTTAATGCTTATTTTTTATAGTACCAGTCCTTCGTCATTGCTGGTTCACCATTTTGTTGAATGTTTTTTTTACAGCCCGCCCATGTTGCCTTGTGATTTGCCGAAAGTTTTATAATGAATATTCAAGACCTGGGAGACGCGTGCGCACGCGCAGATCGTGTCATTCGTGTATCGATATCGCTATCGAAATAACTGCACACACTTTCTTTCCGACTGATGTTTACAAGAGGCCGAGGAAATTACAACCAAACTACACAGAAATTCACATTCAGACCATGCCTACGTGGATTTTCTTGTATGGGGCTTCCATCTAAGACCCCGTTGTTGGAATATGAACATGGTGCCTTAATCGTTACACGGTGAGTTAAATACCACATATCTATTGCAAACTTGGCGGTATAATTCCAGACGACGATCGCGTGAGTGCTTGTGCTGTCGTGTTTTGCCCCAGACGGACCGGGCTACTGCACCGCGAGCTGCGTGTAGTCTTCCGTGATAGTACAACTTCTGTTCTACTCTAGTGTAGATAAAACGCACATTTTCATCAGACCAGATTGCCGCCTGTGCATGCGGAATTTGTGGTTCAGCTTGTGTAATGTGCGATTTATTGTTAGATATTTGGTATTTTATACATGATTGGTCAGCGATTTATCTAATTTTAGTGCATTTTGATGGTTTCTTGGATACATCAAAGTTTAGCTTAAAAAAAAGTTAGGAGTGTACTCGACAGACCCCCCCCCCTTTTTTTTTTAGATAGCTGGCTAGTGTCTACCCGGTTAGGATCCAGATTTGTGTACTACTAGTGGATCTAGAGTCTCAATTAGGATAGAGTAGGGTTTAGTAAGGTAGATACATGTGTGTGATTTTAGAGAAATCTCTCGTCTCAAAATCACAAAAACTAACCCTTTTGAATGCTCACTCAGCTACAACACAAGTTTCAAGCATCAATGATTTTTCTAGACAATAGACTATTGCATGCGCACACTCGATAGTTTGCTTGTACGTCCGATGAAGTATTAATTCCCCTAAATACTTAACAGTAGAGGCGTAGTGATTTTGTAAACTTATTTGATAAAATCATGCACATCAAAATGATCAAATGACAGTCAATGAAATTAACATCAGTGTCTAGGATAAATTCAATGATCGACAACCATACATGTTCTTACTTATTGGTGATCACTCAATCTAGAAAGTTAAGCGAGACTATATCTAAGGGTCAGTGAACATTGTCATAAACTAAAAAGTAGAGTATAAGTTTGATAATGCAGGTTTGCAAAATTCACAGTGTCAATAGTGGAATTGAGCCAGAAATAAAGATCTGTGAGTGTTTAACTTAAATTGTATTCTACTATCAGTGTCAGTTAGTTAAAAAAATTGAACATTACCGTATACAGGTACACATACCTGTACACTACGGCTCAAAGGAATTGGCATAGGGAAAGGGAAAGGGAAGAAGCTGCAGTTTTAATCCGTGGTATATTTTGTCCAGTTCAGCATGAAACATGATGCTTTAGCCTAAAAACCATCATGTTTCATGCTGAACTGGACAAAATACATGTATAACGCGTTTCAAAACTGCAGGTCCTTCCCTTTCTTCCTTTTCGCTTTACCCATGCTAATTCCTTTGAGCTGTAGTGTAGAATATTGTAAACTGTTGCATGACCACTTTTCATGTTCTTGATTCCAACCATTCCAACCAAGAGATTCCTACTTAGATACATCCACACTCCAGCTTAAAGGAATTGGCATAGGGAAAGGGAAGGAGCCGCAGTTTTAAACCGCGGTATATTTTGTCCAGTTCAGCATGAAACATGATGGTTTGGGGGGCTAAAGCATCATGTTTCATGCTGAACTGGACAAAATATACTGCGGTTTAAAACTGCGGCTTCTCTTCTTTCCCTTTCCCTATGCCAATTCCTTTGAGCTGTAGTGTGTAGGCCTACTTGAGTTACCTGCATGTATATCAGGTCGCGTTGTTGACGCCGATAAAAAAAAAGCATAAATATTTTGTTACTCAGGATACAGTAAGATGGCATCACAGACAGGACTGGGGTGTTGTACATGTATCGAAGTACCAGAAAATGGCTTGCTTTAATGTAGAAATCTATTTAAGATTTTTGTTCAGAAAAAAAAGAAGGAAAAAAAATGTAAAGAACATGCTCTCATGAAGATCATAAGAACAGATAATTCTTGATTCTTTCAAAGAACAAGACAAACAACTTTCAATAACTCTAGAAGCAATGATATTGGCAATAAGAGTCAACATTGACAGATTGTCAATAGAATTGTAACGGGATTTTTCTCCGGGTGAAGGATTGTTCTATCTACATGTGTTTATTTTCACCAGCACACATACACTTCACTCCGGCGATCGTTGGTGCACCCGTTATGTGGTAGCGTGGCATGCCACCAACGATCCACATCATCATAGAAGAAGAGGCTCTCACTCCATCATGTCAGTTAAAGTTGATTTATTGACGATTAGACTGCATAATACACTGAACTAAATCGTATAGAACTCACTCTAAGGCGGAGAAATACAAACTCTCTGACTTAAAGCTAAAACTGAACTCTCTGGTTTCAAGTTAGAACCGAATCCTCTCTAAACTCGGGATTGCTCGTGAATTTATACCCTATCTCTATCATCGTGTGACCTTGGGCCAGCCCTCAGTGAGTTTAAGGCACGCGACCAAACTCTTTTGTTCGCGCAAGCGTGGCCTTGGAATTACGTAATCAAGGACGGTCGAGGCTGAAGACTCGTGGCCCGGCCTTGTGTTACGTAACTGAAGGCCAGCGTATGCATGGTTGAAAAACAACTTAGAGGACGACAAACAACTTCGAGGCCGAACCGATTAACTCTTAACAAACAACTTCGAGGCCGAAACGATTAACTCTTACCAAACAACCTCGAGGCCGAAGTGATTAACTCCCGAGGCCGAAGCTATGAACTACCCAGGCCAAAACGATTAACTTATAAAGGCTATTTGCTCAATTTCTGACCAGCAAGGAGGGACAATTTGCAAGGATTTAGACGTGCTGTGTGGGCATTTTGTCACCCCTATTTTACACAAATAAGGATAATTCTCAGTGTACCTGTGTGAGCAATATTATCCCTCTAAATTCGTAACAGAATAACAACAGCAAGAACATACTTATAACATTTTAATTGATCACTTCAACCTGAAATGTGCTTTAAAAACAATCTTGTCATTTGACATTCCAGAAAAGTAAAAAAGTTTCAAAGTATGTGTACCATTGTACCTCATATTGTACATGTAGTGTCATAAACATGTAGTGACATAAGGTCACAATTGTAGATACAACTCAACTTACGAAGTGATTGCACACCTAAGAATGTTCTCTGTGACTACAATAATTTGTACCTTACCATTTGCACCTTTGTACTTTATACTTTACACCTCTCTATGAAATAAGAATAGTTCATCTAAAGTTTACTTAACAAACACTCACTTGAATCGCTGTTCTTCTTCAGTAAAATGCACAGTCACACCCTGTCTTTTATTCAGTATGGCATAGTTTAGCTCTCATTTTCAGTACAGGTTCACTGTATGGTGATAACTTATCACAAAGCTTGAGTAATAGTATTGCTTTCAACATTTCAACTCTGTTTTCTGCCACAACTACTTGAAATTTGCAGGGAATAACATTTGCATACATGTACATAAAGAAAATGGTGTATTGCTAGTGGATTGGCAGGTGTGATACACAATGGTCATTGTGTTCTGAATGAAGCTGATACTCACACCTTTTTAGGTCCAAATTTGTCCAGTGAAAAAAAGTGAAAATCTCATTAAACATTCCAAGGAGGAATATAAAGGTAGATGAATTGTCACAAAACCTGCTTTGAAAAAATTGACATTTAAAGATCTTTGACTTCATGGTGTGTCAATTTTAGCTTGATTTGAGTTGTAATTTGTATTTGAAATCATTTTCAATAAGTTTCAACCAGTTCTGATTTACTCATGTATATGAACATGTACATGTACACTATCTTTAAAATCTCCCTATTCTTCCTTTAAATCATTAAAATAAATGGATTGTCTCTTTATGATTACATACACATTTATGTATAGTATTACATGTAAATGAATTATATAGAGTATTTCCTCAGCTTTTATAGAATTGATTGCGGTCTCAATGCAAATATTTATGGAAACAGTGCATTTTGGGGTTAACATTATGATATGAACCAGGCCTGCTGTAAATTGTTCCATGGTACATTTATGCACATTCTGTATGCTTGTGTGTGTGTGTGTGTGTGTGTGTGTGTGTATGTGTGTGTTTGTGTGTGTATGTGAGTACGTGTATGTTTACACCTGTACCCCATGGATGTACGCACTCATCTATTAACAAAACTGAATGCCTTTATGTAATATTACAAAGCAGGTCATTGATGAAATGAAGAGACTACACGGTACCTTTCATGTACATGATGGGCTAACTGGTGAGTGGTGTTCACCTGAACGATATACTGTACTGCAAGTATGAATTGCAATTGGGTATATTGGAGTGTTTAACAACTAACTTGGGTTTATCATACAAGGTACAGTGTAGTCATCTGTAATAGACCGGTCTACTAATGTAGTAAAATTTATGGATGCTTCTTCACTCGGGGCCTAGAGTAGTAACGAGTTATTCCATTAACCTGTACCTAACAATGGTATTTCAGTACTTGGAATCCACTTTGCACACATTAGTTGTTGCTATGTTGGGTAAACCTCAGACAAGCTTTCCATTTGTCAGGGGCAACCTTTGTTAAACTGGTATGCATAAAATTTGAATATGTTAGTAAGCCAGTCTATTGAAGGAAAGAAAACCATATAATATACATAACCCTTTAAAACATGTAGAAATTATTGAGACAATTTTTTGGCCTCATGTACAGGTAATGTGAACCATGTACATACCATACTCATGGACTTCAAATTGTACATAAATGTTTGATGTTACAGTGAACTGTCTATGACTATAGTACAGTTTGATCATCAATTTCTCTTTTCATAAATGCTACTTGCATTTTTCCATTTACAGTGCACCATGATGTTTGATAATTCATATGCCTGTTATGTACATGTAGAGTGCAGCAGGGGATAATTGCTTGATTAAAGAAAATTAAGAAAATATAATATTCAACAGTGACGTCATGCATGGATGGAAGCTACATGTACTTTGTGCATTGTACAAATAAGCAAAATGTCAAAGGGAACAATTCTTCTTTGTCTCAAGTACATGAACCAGCATTCCCTAGCTGTGTTTGTTCTGCCATGACATATTTACTTTCCCCCCTTTTTAACGCATGATTGATTGCCTTGGTTGTGTACATTATACGCATGTGGCTTTACAAATAGAAGAGGAGCATCCATTGAGAAGCTTGTTCCCAACACATTTATATGTTAAGGAGAGAATTGTAGTGGACATCTAAGAGTGGTACATGAGAGGTATATATAAGGAGGGGAGAAGTGTGGGGAGGGGAAGAAGAAAAGTGATGGACAGAGAGGAGAGAGAGAGAGAGAGATTGAGCAAATGAAAGAAAAAGAGACGAATGGAAAAATAAGACTAAAAGTGAGCGAATGAGTTATGGGGAAAGGACTAGTGTGTGTGAAGAGAGAGAGAGAGAGAGAGAGAGAGAGAGAGAGAGAGAGAGAGAGAGAGAGAGAGAGAGAGAGAAGAAAAGAGAAGAGAAATAAAGATGAGAAGAGGTGGGATGATAAAAGAAGGGGTAGTGAAAGATGTATCAGAGATGGATAGAGAGAGAGAGAGGGTACATGTATACTGTGGGGAGTGAGGGGGAGGTGTAGATGGGGGATAGCAAGGGTGGGAGTGATGTTTTAGTATCGAAGAATGGATAACGAAGTAGAAAGTGAGAAGATAAATGTAAAAGAATTTTACTATTGCATAATGTACATGTACACTCTAGCTCAAAGGAATTGGCATACGGAAAGGGAAAGGGAAGAAAAGGAAAGAGCCGCAGTTTTAAACCGTGGTACATTTTGTCCAGTTCAGCATGAAACATGATGCTTTTAGGCTAAAGCATCGCGTGTCATGCTGAACTGGAAAAAATATACCATGGTTTAAAATGTGGCTCCTTCCCATTCTTCCCTTTCCCTATGCCAATTCCTGTGAGTTGTAGTGTACATGTACATGTATCTCATGTAATGTAGTTCAAAATTAATAGTGCAATAGAAATGTTGAATATTTATCTGGCTGCACAGGAGTTGCTCTTCAATCTGCAGGGGGTAGGGAAGAACAAATTGGTAAAAGGAGATAATCCATTGTGGGCGTTTTTTTATGCGCTTGTATGGAAATTTGAAACAGGTAGGTTGGAGTGGGTCTCTTGCGTGCAAAACAAGTTCCAGCAAGAATTCTCCCTGTATGAGAACATATTAGTTTGGGACCCACAGTACCCAGATATGCAGTGGTTTGATTGGACAAAAAACCCAAACAATTTTCCTCACAGCATGTAAGCTAGTTGCCTTCCGTTACATGGGGTATAATTCAGTGGATATAAATTTCATCTTTCATTAAGCAGGAAAAGAGTCTTTTGCTTTCCCTGTAGTTTTTTTTTTGCAATGTGAACAGATTTAGTCAATGTCACACCTGTATAAGAAATTTAATATTTTCATACACAGTATCTGCCTGCCCAGTGTGCAATTGTAAGAGGAATACATGTTAGGGAAATGAGTATTGATCTAAAGTAAAGAGCATGTTTTTCAAATGGATTTTATTGTACATGTATTTCTCTAAAGACTGTGCAGACACAAAGTTTTGTCTATTTAATGCACCATTGTCGTGATAAATGCTCTTCCTTCAATCAATATTTTACTAATAGTAATCCCAAAGCTTAACAAATAGATTCAGTATTAAACTGAATCATAAAATACATGCGAATGTGATAATGGGTTACTGCACAGATAGGGTGAAATTCATGAATATATTATGAAAATGGTCCATTGCTGATTTCTAACTCTTTAAACTTTAATGCTGATTAAAATGCAACTAGGACATGGTCCTTTCCTGCCTGAAAATGTGTGAGTGGCATTACAAGAGCACTGCGCCACTTAGAGGATTAAAGAATTAAGTGAGGAGATTTGAGCTCGTGGACAAAGTGCACCAATGGATGTGTCAATTAGCGAACAAAATACATTTCAGTTTTTATGCTCCTCTTCTTGTTTCTGTTCTCCCTTTTCTTCTCAAGGACAAGTATGTTGGTGCAATTTTGAAGTGTCCATACCATTTTTTCTTGGCCATAGTGCACCTACATGTACACACAACATGAATTTCCTGTTAAGCAAATGGAAATGAAGTTTTATCTTTTGTTATAAGAACTCTACACTGTATATATAGAATGTGTACCACAAAATAGTGAGTTTCCCCAAACTTGCCCTTCAATGTAAGTACATGCACATGTACGTATAGTGTATAAAATTGAATGGAAAATATTCTATATTAACTAGAAATATGAGATCCCTGTTGTCAAGGCACTTGAAGAGTTTGAACTCAAAACATAAAGGTCACCATGAATCCAAGTGCTCTGTACATGTACGTGTATAGTGCATTATGACCAGAAACACCTGTTTTTTTCTTCTGTGTATGGTATGAAACGAAGTATTCATAGCATGATTACTTTCTACACATACTGTATGGCAACATGTTTTTCAATTTGCTTATAAAGTGTATACATAGTATGATTGTATGAGCTGTGGAAACAATAAATTAAAAAATTAAAAAAAACGAGACATACTTGTGGACAAGTATAAGGTGGTCTGCATTGGCAAATTCATGCACTGACATGGGATAGAAAATGCACGGTGATATGGACCTTCAATCGTGACACCATCTATTCATAAGCAATCAGAGACTCCGCTCAAGAAAGCTCAGAGCGCACCTACAATGTCTACTAACGTACATTTCAGAGACATGCCTAAATGGTACATGTATATTGTGCTAACATGTAATTAATAGCCACGTAAGATAAAAGGGCGAGAGAAAACGAATGGGAAAGAAAATCTCAAAGAGAATGACAAAGTGAGGGAAAGAACAGAAGAAGATGGCAAAAAAAACATTGTAAAAGGAATGCAAAAATTTACCATACCCACTCCAGGAATCGAACCGGGGGCCTCGAGATCTTAAAACACGGCGCCTTACCAATTGAGCCACACATCTTCCCATTCACTTAACACGTAATGCCCAGCAGGGGCTAGAATGATTAAGAAATTGATATTCAAGATGAAATTTCGCCATGATCGCGACATCTGATTAAAAAATAAAGATGACGTCCCCGAAAGCTAGTAGACTCAGCTACAACATACTAAAATTTCAGGGTAACAGAATTGAACATAAGCGAGATACAGCTCCTAGAAGATCGTCATGTCATTTAATAAATACCCCTTCCATTGACATAACACGTACATACTATCGATTTTGACATTAATGTCTATAATCAAATTTATACCATGAAGATGGAATCCTATTGAAATATTAGGGCTAATTTCTCATAGAGCAATGTCTCAGCTATCACATACTGAAATTTGGAATGAAATTGACCAAAGATTACTGAGATACGCAAGAACGGGTAAAAAAGTTTATGAAGTCATACATGAAAATTGATTTTTTCGATTCATGTGGCAATATGATGACGTTACAATGTATTTAAGGATCAAATGATACATGAAATAGCATCTACAGTTGCCACTCTTTCAAAATATGAAAAAAAAAATTGGGGGTCACCTGCCATTCTGAGGAGCTATGGCCGATTGAAGGTGGTCATGTTTTTTGCAATATTTGCACACAAAAACGTATTGACGCACGCGCGGACTTTGAACTTTGACGCACCAGCACGACCTTATTATTGCATGGAAATGGCTCAAAATTTCAGGATGTGTTGTTTGCAGTGTCAGAAACATGAATCCAGTAAAAAAACGGTTTTCCGACGTTGCATTTGCTAAACGCACGGAAAAACGCGCGCGCGCGCGTGTACGCGCGGAAATTTGAAAAATGCTAGAAATGGCCTCAAACATATGCAAAACAATTTCTAGCTGATTTGGAGCATTTTTTTATTTTTCGCGCGCGTTAATGCACTAACGTACGCGTATGCGCGCGTTTTTTTTCATTGAAATTAATTGTCTTGTCATTAATTATATACATGCCAAATTTCATTACACAGAGATGAATGGTTTTAGAGCTACACGAGATAATAGATTTTCATTAAATTGCTCGTGCATGACGTCACGATTACGTAATGACCTTGAAAATGTTCCTGTAACATGTTCACATATATACCTATACATGATGAACATTTGATGAAACATGGCCCATGCATTGTTGAGATATCCATGTCACAAAAAATAGGAATAAAAATAAATAATAACGAGACATACTTGTGGACAAGTATAAGGTGGTCTGCATTGGCAAATTCATGCACTGACATGGGCTAGAAAATGCACGGTGATATGGACCTTCAATCGTGACTCCATCTATTCATAAGCAATCAGAGACTCCGCTCAAGAAAGCTCATAGCGCACCTACAATGTCTACTAACGTACATTTCAGAGACATGCCTAAATGGTTACATGTATATTGTGCTAACATGTAATTAATAGCCACGTAAGATAAAGTTGTGAGAGAAAACGAATGGGAAAGAAAATCTCAAAGAGAAAGACAAAGTGAGGGATAAAACAGAAGAAGATGGCAAAAGAAACATTGTAAAAGGAATGCGAAAATTTACCCTACCCACTCCAGGAATCGAACCGGGGGCCTCGAGATCTTAAAACGCGGCGCCTTACCAATTGAGCCACACATCTTCCCATTCACTTAACACGTAATGCCCAGCAGGGGCTAGAATGATTAAGAAATTGATATTCAAGATGAAATTTCGCCATGATCGCGACATCTGATTGAAAAATAAAGATGACGTCCCCGAAAGCTAGTAGACTCAGCTACAACATACTAAAATTTCAGAGTAACAGAATTGAACATAAGCGAGATACAGCTCCTAGAAGATCGTCATGTCATTTAATAAATACCCCTTCCATTGACATAACACGTACTTACGATCGATTTTGACATTAATGTCTATAATCAAATTTATACCATGAAGATGGAATCCTATTGAAATATTAGGGCTAATTTCTCATAGAGCAATGTCTCAGCTATCACATACTGAAATTTGGAACAAAATTGACCAAAGATTACTGAGATACGCAAGAACAGGTAAAAAAGTTTATGACGTCATACATGAAAATTGATTTTTTCGATTCATATGCAATATGATGACGTTCCGATGTATTTAACGACCAAATGATACATGAAATAGCATCTAAATTTATAGCATCTAAAATTAGCAATATGATGACGTTCCGATGTATTTAACGACCAAATGATACATGAAATAGCATCTACAGTTCCCACTCTTTCAAAATATGAAAAAAAAATTGGGGGTCACCAGCCATTCTGAGGAGCTATGGCCGATTGAAGGTGGTCATGTTTTTGCACACAAAAACGTATTGACGCACGCGCGGACTTTGAACTTTGACGCACCCGCACGACCTTATTATTGCATAGAAATGGCTGAAAATTTCAGGATGTGTTGTTTGCAATGTCAGAAACATGAATCCAGTGAAAAAACGGTTTTCCGACGTTGCATTTGCTAAACGCACGGAAAAACGCGCGCGCGCGCGCGTACGCGCGGAAATTTTAAAAATGCTAGAAATGGCCTCAAACATATGCAAAACAATTTCTAGTTGATTTGGAGCATTTTTTTATTTTACGCGCGCGTTAATGCACTAACGTACGCGTACGCGCGTTTTTTTTCATTGAAATTAATTGTCTTGTCATTAATTATATACATGCCAAATTTCATTACACAGAGATGAACGGTTTTAGAGCTACACGAGATAATAGATTTTCATTAAATTGCTCGTGCATGACGTCACGATTACGCAATGACCTTGAAAATGTTCCTGTAACATGTTCACATATATACCTATACATGATGAACATTTCATGAAACATGGTCCATGCATTGTTGAGATATCCATGTCACAAAAAATAGGAATAAAAATAAATAATAATAATAATAATAATAATAATAATAAAGAAAGAAAATTCGGACAAAAACAAGAGGTGATCTGCCATGGCATGGCAGACCACCTAAAAATATCAAATGATCATATTTATTCCTTATACTTCTATATTTATTCCTTATAGATTTCATCGTACTTGCATCACTTAGCCAACATTCACATCAGTACACTTTGTGCCAATGTTTATTCCACTGTACACATGTACATGTAGTTTGCAAGTTTAGACCCTTGATTATCATTGAATCAGTCACAGTGAGGTTGGCTCAATGAATGAAACTGTGTTGTGTACGGTAGCTCCCATACGTGTATAGTACAGTATGTTTTTAAGGGTTTGCAAGTAGGCTCTAGATCTTACAGATGCAGTAAACTTTAAGCAATTTTTAAAACGCAGTCAAATATTGATGGAAACTTCATGCACTTGTACTACATTTCCCCAGTGATTATAAACAGTCAGTGGGTGAAATATACTTTGATTCTATCACCTATTGCTAGTCGCAGAGATCTGCACAAGCTGTGGGATCACCATCAAATACATGTTGATTGTTTGAAAGACATGGCATGTTGTTTGCACTTACTGAAATTGATTTACAGTATTGAGTCTGTGCCTGTAGCCTACATGTATATGCCTCCTGTAACTCTGTGCCCCCTAAATGTATAGCTCATGTTGCCAAGACCCGCACCACAGTTGACATGAAAATTGAGCTGCCTCGACGCACATGGGGGGAGATTGGTTGCCATGGTGACATGAAGCTACCTGTGAGCCCATCCAGGGGTGCATGTCATTCACAATGGCTTACCCCCTTTGTGATATGATCACAGCGCTTGCAGAGTGTCAGGAGAGTTCAATAGACTTCCGTGCAGGTCCTTTTTAAACCTTCACTACCATACAGTGCAGTACATGTATGTTTAGCTGATCATGAAAGCGTACATGTACATGCAGAGAATTGTAAATTGCACAAGTACATGTATACATAATACAGATTGTAAAACCATGTTGTTTCATGTTGAAATCCATATACTCTGATACTAACAGTCAAAAATTTTGTAACAATTTTGCATTTCATTTGTGATACATTTTGTAGCTACTCTTCTTCTTCTTCTTCTAGATGAGTACAGTCCACCATCTGGTGTATTTTCGTACTTGTTTGGCTGGCCGGTGCAGTGTATGTACAGTGCCACATAAAAAGACTACATGATAACTATGTGCAGCTAAAAACAACGGTAACCCCTTTTACCGGAGCTGGATTTCCTGTACCTCCTGCCTAAAGGAGATGGCAGAGGTACAGTTGACAAGATCTCCAGGAAGCGAGTTCCACAGTCTTATAGAGTCCGGGAAAAATGACTTCTGGTAGACTAGAGTCCTTGCGAAGGGGATTTGGAATTGTTGTGGATGTCCACGATGTGCTGTTGTTACCCGCAGTAGGTTGGCATGAGGAATGTCTGTGAGTTGCTTTACTATGCGGTACATCAGCATCATCTTGAGTTGCGCTCGGCGTTCTTGGAGAGATGGCCACTGGAGTTTGGTTAGCATCGCTGTAACACTGCTTGTTCGATAATAATTTCCCGTGACAAAGCGAGCGTAGCGACGCTGGACCTTTTCCAGTCTCTGGATGTTGTCTTGGGTATGTGGATCCCACACCGTGCTGGCATACTCAAGGATGGGTCGTACTAGTGTGATGTAGCACAGTGCTTTAGTCTTCCTCGGGCAGGGTCTGATGTTTCGCTGCAGAAATGCGCTGATGTTGCTTGCCTTCTTGGTGACAGTTTTGATGTGGTGGGTCCAGTTCATGTTGTTCTTGAGATGAATGCCAAGATATTTTGCAGTGTCTGCTTTCTCAAGAACTTGCCCATGGATGATGTAAGACCACTCAACAGGCCTCCTTTTGTTTGTGACCCTGAGGACCTGGCACTTCTTGGGATTGAATTCCATAAGCCAGTCTCTTTCCCATTCTTGCAAGGCATCCAAGTCCTTTTGGAGCAGTCTCGAGTCAGCATCCGAGTTGATCTTGCGATAGAGCATACAATCGTCTGCAAAGAGACGAACGGTGCAGTTTGGGGAAACATGCTCAGGTAGGTCATTGATGAACAGGAGGAAGAGGAGTGGGCCTAACACACTACCTTGTGGTACTCCTGAGGTGACTTTGGCAGTGCCTGATTTTGATCCTTCAAGGACTACTTGCTGGCTTCGATTATGTAGAAAGTCAGTGATCCATCTATGGGTACTGCCCCTGATGCCATAATGTTGCAGTTTGTAGAGGAGACGAGCATGGGGAACCTTGTCAAATGCTTTTGAGAAGTCAAGGAGGATGACATCATGCTGCTGTTTGTCGTCAATCCCTTTGGCGAGGTCTTGGATGGCAAGAATGAGCTGGGACTCACAGGATCGGCGTTTTCGAAAGCCATGCTGAGCATCAGAGAGGGCATTCTTGGCTTCAAGGTGATCCATAATGGCACTGCAGATAATGTGCTCTACAACTTTACAAGTGACTGATGTCAGTGAGATGGGGCGATAGTTCTCAGCTTTATGCTTTTCACCCTTCTTGAAGATTGGTGTGACATCAGCTTCTTTCCAGTCATCAGGCAGTATTCCTTGGTCAAGAGATGTTTGGAACAACAGAGTGAAGACTGGGGTGAGCTCCAAGGCCAGCGTTTTAAGGAGCCTAGCTGAAATCTTGTCTGGACCTGTAGCCTTGTAGACATCAAGTTCTGAGAGAAGCTTATAAACCCCAGCAGGGGAGATGATGATATCACTCATTGATGGATAAGGATTCTCCTTGGCTTTGATGTTACTCCTGCTCTCGTTGCTGGTGAAGACAGAGGCAAACTGACGGTTAAGTATATCCGCTTTTGAAGGGCTGTCAGAGTAGGTGATGCCATCGCTTGCCTTCAGCGGAGATACTCCTGAAGAGTCGCATCGTCTGCTCTTGATGAAGCTCCAAAAGCGCTTAGGATTTCCAGCAGAGTCTGGGCTGATGATATTGGTTAAGTAGTCATCATAGGCACGCTTACAGGATTGTCTGATTGTCTACTCCTGGATAATTAAACTGTTTAATTCCTTTATACATCTGCTACTTTGCTTCTTCCATATAAAACAAATTGGAAAGTGACTAGAGACATACATGTACATGTACCGTACTACATGGATATTGCATTTTGTAATAATGATAATGACAAATACATTATTCATGGTTAACAGTGTAACACATGCACATATGTAATTTTTGAGTTGACATTGTGAAGATACAGTGAAATAGCTAGTTACTATTCATATAAATTACATGTATGATCATTGTGTTTGCTGCTTTCCTTGTACAATACCACTTAAAGCAATTGCTCATCACCCTGCCATTACTACTTCAGCTGAGCTGCTGCAGGCATCTCTTTGATCTATGTGCCTTATCAGAGAAACGTCCTACCATGTATCCAAGTACTACATCAATGTTATTACAGGGTCATTTTGACAAAAGCTTCTCTGAGTGTTTTAATGATTTAGTCCATATACACTCCAGCTCAAAGGAATTGGCATAGGGAAAGGGAAAGGGAAGAAAGGGAAGGAGCCGCAGTTTTGAACCGCGGCAAATTTTGTTCAGTTCAGCATGAAACATGATGCTTTAGCCTAAAAAGCATCATGTTTCATGCTGAACTGGACTGAGCTGAGCTGGAGTGTCGTAACTTGTTTATTTGTTGGCATTTTCTGTTTTTTATTAGTGGATGAATGTTAAGTGATTTAATGGAAGATAAATTACTTTGAAAATGTTTACAAGTTCTGTAAAACTGCAGTGACCACTCTCCATACCTTAAATGATTTACATTGGCTGCATAGTGCATACATACTTTGTACATACAGTATACATGTAGTAACTTTCCAAAATGTACTGTTCAGTAGCAAACTGTGATACCATATACCAGGAAAACTGCTATTCATCCACTGATCAGGCTGGTGCATAAAACTAACCATGAATGGTAAATCTGTTATCAGTGGTATCTACCATGGTAATGTTGCTCAATAGCCAATCAAATTAAAGGTTTCCATATTAGCAGTTACCATTGATAGCAAAGTTGCCATAAAAAAAAAAAATGCAACATGCAGGGCCCAGGTGGCATTTAGTGGTATCATTAGCATGTCCACCCTGTGAACCCTCCGTATGTTCACTAAACTGGGATACATGTAGTACATCATTAATTCAAACTGGCATACATGAAATGAAGACAGGCAGAGTGTGTTTAATTTCGTTCAGATGTTTGTATTGTAATTAATACCAAAATTAAAACGCACTCAATAGAAGTAGGCCATATACAGTACAGTCCACACAAGTGGCCTTTGTTCTGTGCTGCCATGGACAGGGGAGACAGCTGCTAAGATTCCCAAGGCACCGAAATGTAAGGCATGTTCACATACATGTAGAGGTAGTCCACTGTTGCTGAATGCAAGAAATGAAAATTGTTAGGTATATTTACATATGGAAGTGGTCTACTGTTGCTGCAATTAAGCAGTGGAAATATAATGAATGTTCACATGGCGGTAGACAGTCTACCGTTGCTGCATGCACACAGATAAAAACAATTGAAGCATGTTCACATAGATGAATACATATAAACATTGTAAGGCGTGTTCACATGGAGGTATGTAGGCAGTCTACTGTTGCTGCACACAGATAAACATTGTAAGGCGTGTTCACATAGAGGTATGTAGGCAGTCTACTGTTGCTGCACACAGATAAACATTGTAAGGCATGTTCACATAGAGGTATGTAGGCAGTCTACTGTTGCTGCACACAGATGAACATTGTAAGGCGTGTTCACATAGAGGTACATGTATGTAGGCAGTCTACTGTTGCTGCACACAGATAAACATTGTAAGGCGTGTTCACATAGAGGTATGTAGACAGTCTACTGTTGCTGCACACAGATAAACATTGTATGGTGTGTTCACATGGAGGTATGTAGGCAGTCTACTGTTGCTGCACACAGATAAACAGTGTAAGGCGTGTTCACATTGAGGTATGTACACAGTCTACTGTTGCTGCAAACGGTGAACAATTGTAAGGTGTGTTAACATGGAGGTGGTGTACTGTTGTTGCACACAGTGAAAATTGTAAGGTATGTTAACATATGGAGGTGATTTATTGTTTCTGCACACAGTGAAAAATTGTTAGGTGTGTTAACATGGAGGTGGTGTACTGTTGCTGCACACAGAGGTGATTTACTGTTGCTGCACACAGGAAAATATTGGGTGATTGATAATTATGATAATCATCATTAGCTTTTGTTTAACATTTTTCTAAACACAACAAAAAAAATAAGTCCCCCCTAAGCAAAATAGCATTACTTTTGATTGAAGAGGTTTTGGGCAAAATAATTTTGCAATATTATTCCTCAACTTATTCACTAACTTATGTGTGAAAAATCACATTAATCCAACTAGTCATGCGTGAGTGGGCATATTTTAATTTTCACAAGGGTAATTTTGGGATTCTGTCATGAGTTTTTCATGAATTCCATTTCTGGTGCATAATTTATGTCCTTTCAATGTTAACCATTCATCTCTCGATGCACTTACACCTATCCTGACACCTAACCCATTGTTCTGGTTGAGTGAGCACCATTTAACAAATACATGTACTCATTCCTCTTGAGTTTGAATCTTTTAAAACCCCTTTATTTTGGTGAAAAAATAAAACTGGCTTTTTTGACAAAGATGTAACATGACCTGTTTTGTAAACATAAGAAGTCATTTTCACGTCATGGTTGAGTGAAAACACAAAAAAACGCACAAGAAAGACACAAACAAATGCACAAGAAAAACCAAAATGTATTGTTAAAACGGCATAAACAATTACCCTTGTGACTTTTGAAAAGTGACATTTTTGTTTTAAAATGTGCCCATTCATGCATGACTAATTGGATTAATATGATTTTCACACAGAAGTTAGTCAATAACTTAAGGAACAATCCTGCCAAATTGTTTTGCCCAAAACCTCTTTGATAAAAAGTTATGCTCTTTTGCTTAGGGGAGGGCTTCTTTTTTTTAGTTGTGTTTAGTATAGAGTATTATATTCCACATACTAAGAATGTTGCTATATGATTGGTCAAGAGTTGATCACGTGATGAAGCGTAGTTTTTCCCATCTGATCACCTGAGAAGAAAAGTTCGTTACACTGTAGGTGATAGTACTTTTTTGAGAAGGAAAGTTCGTTACACTCTAGGTGATAGTACTTTTTGGTTTCGCTGATCTCTTCACGCCTCACAGTCCTAACGCGTGATCAATATTTTGAGTACGCGCGAAATAAAAGTGCGTAGCTCGGACTATCGGCGCAGACGACACCGCGGTGCGCGCGCGGAAATTAAAATTTTTGGTTATAGCGCGCTGCGCCACGCGCGTATGTACAAAGCAGTGCAAGCCTTCCATTTCCCCCACACAGTATTTCACCAAAGCAAGTGTGCAATTCTCTACCACCTCGTACCAAAATTGACCTAGAATTTCACTTGCCTGTAATTCATGAGAATTATGAAGAGTATTCTCGGAGGATCTATGTTCTCACCGATACCGCACAGGTAAGAGAATTTCGATTACTTCTTGCTTTTCCGTCAAAATCTTAAAAATTAGCATCACCATGTCATAGTGTTCGTTGGAATTTGTAGAGTCTATATAGCTACAGTACGTGCACAAAGTCAATTTGCTTCCGGGTTTCGGAGCGTCGCGTGAATATGTAGCCGCACCGACACGAATGCTTTTGTACGTTAAATTGTCATTTATTTTATAGATTGTTGGCATCAGATGTGGAATATAAAGCAAATAATCAACTTTTGGTTTCAGGCAATGAGACGAACTATCACTTCCTCGGCGATCTGAATGTATACGCTATCTTTCCTCAGCTAAAAGCTTCGGAAAGATAGCTACATCCAGATCGCCTCGGAAGTGATATTTCGTCCCATTACCTTCACCGACGTTGATTATTTGCTTACTACTGAAATCTGAGTATTTGATTATCACCCTGGCCAAGCAGCCATATTCAGTGCTACATGTGTATATGTAGAAGCTAGTTAATAAAGTTAGATCAAAATTCTGCCAGGTACTCATTTACTATATACATCAGGGGGAGTATTCCATAATGCTCACTTATATGATAGGATTTAGGAGAAAACTTAAAGAGAGCTTACCAATCTTAGCCATTCATAACACACACAAAAAAATAGAGCAGCATTCATTTGCGTGTGCGCGCACATAGTTGCACATCCACAGAGATAGGATGAAATCTAGGGGAAAGTCCTGATGAGATGTGATTGTGATTGGCTCTTCATAAATGAAACACTTCCCTCCATTGGCTAATAAATGCGCACTGGGCATGGTCAAAACCCTCCCTAATTTGCATTGAGAGAGTTCTAGGAGGACATTTTGGAATCCCAATTTTGGGCTCTCATAGGCACCTCTTAACTTGGGGACTTAGGAGAGAAATGTGATTTTTGTTCAGATAGTGTTTTTTTTTCTCAACATAATGGTACATTTGAAAATTAGCCATCCCCCCCCCCCCCCCCCACACACACACACACACACACACACACACACACACACACACACACACACACACACACACACACACACACACACACACACACACACACACACACACACACACACACACACACACACACACACACACACACACACACACACACACACACACACACACACACACACACTTTTTTTCTCTTATTTTTTTCTTTTCTCTGCACTGGTAGTATGAGGTTAAGGGCATGTTTGCCAGTCTAGAAAATACTGTATCTTGTTATCATGCTGTGAATAATAAAGATCATGTAGTATTATACATGTTCATCTACAGTGTACAGTGTTGGTTGAAAGCTTTTGTTATACTTTTCACATTCATCATCAGGTTCGATGCCTGTTGTTTCATTACTGTGTGAACACCAATCATGGCCGCCTACTCATACTCTGCAGAAGATTATGAGACTGTTCACACTCAACCAGGAAATGGGTCAGTATTGCCTACTTTGTTCTTCTTTCTGATTAGTCTAAGTATTTTTGCGACTACGAAGGTAATAATTTCAATGGGGCAGGAAGGAGAAGAAGAAGAAAAAAATAATTAAAAAAAATATAATGATAAGAGGAATTAAGGAGGAGAAGAATGAAAAGGAGAAGAAGGTAGATAACATAAACAAGAAGGAGAAGGGGAAATTTATAACAACCAAAAAGAGGAGGAAGATTCGGAAATGAAACAGAAAGATGAGATGATTACAAAGGAGGGGAAAAGTAGGGAAAAAATGAAGAAGGAAGGGAGGATGAGAGAAGGAGAAGATCAGGAAGAAATTAAAATGTGAAATGGAGGAAAATTCACTGTATTAATGCACCTTCATGTACACTGCATCCAATCACCTCCCATATGATTTCATGTAATACATGTATGTGCTGCAAAACAAAATGCCTCAGAGCATGCTGTGCAAGCTACATGTAACCAGGGAGGTGTTACGAAGGAGTAGAAACTCGAGCATAATATATGCAAACATCTGTATGGGTTCTAAATCGTGCTCATGAATGTCAAAAGAATTCCATAATCATGACAATGCTTTGATGTTCCATGTGCCGAGCCGACATTTAGCTGATTTTAAAATTTCTGAAATTTCTTTAATTTCCCATTTATCTGTAGACGTTTTGTTTTTGACAAATTTGTTTGCAAACTTTAAGGAAGTTAACGGCAGATAATGACAGATCCTTTACTCTGCTTTTGTTTCGAAAAGTATTGAGGAATCATTAAAAATCGGACATAAAAGCTATTTGTATTACTTACAAAATTGACCAATTTCTTCACTTTCCGACAACTTGTGCATTTGGGGAATTCAACCACTCTCAAAATGATATATTAAGCTGTGTATTATCATTAACGGCGTTTGTGTGTGTTTGCGTGAAACAGAGATATTTCACTTGAAAAACTTGTTTATTTGCGTTTGCTGATACCTGTTATGCTCATGGAAGTATTAATGCCATTAACAGAACGGAACAAGCGAAATGAGACTGTACATTTCTTTTGTTCTCGCCGTTGCCACACAATCATGTTCATAATTGTTCAAACACCTGAACAGCACCTGTTGAGAACACATAACTTTTCAGCGGCTTGGCACATGGGTTCAAAGGAAGAAAATTGCTTCATATCCTTCCATAACACATCCCTGATGTAACACAGCATTCTTTTTTACACATTGCTCAAGTGAGCATCCTGCCACCGTGGCAGTATCATTGAAGGAGGAAGTTTAAAATAGCCTACCATATAATTGTACATATTTACTCTACAAACACTGCCCCAGGGGAGGTACTTGTGCAAAAATGCATTTCCTTCAAGTGAGCATTCTGCTAATGTACAGTAGCAGTGGCACCAAAGAAGAAGTTTAAAATAAGAGTGGATTTGTTTGCTGGCAACACTTGCCTAAATGTCATTTTAATTTCATACCTTTTGTTTTCGATTTACAGGGAAACTGATGACGGTGGATGGCATAGCCGCTCTAAGACACCAACTCCAGCTACCATGGCAACAGGTACAGTACCCATTGTATGATTTTAATACTAAGTGTACAATATGTACATTTGTTAAAATACCACTCAAAGGACACAAGGAATGCATTCTGTGATCTTTATGTATACATGTCGATACAAATTTTGATGAGAAATACTAATCGAGGGTGTTACAAATAAGGTGATTTCACCCTGCCTACAGTGTAGGAAGCTGATTGTACTGTAGGTTTAAAAAAAAATGAACAAGAGTTAAAACTCAAATCAAGCTGAAATCTATATGTACATCAAAAAGTTAAATGATGTAACTTTTTAGAAGCAGGATTTGTAACATTCTATCAGTGATTATTGTAATAATCCTTTGAATATCCAATGAGATTTAATATTTAATGAGAACACAAGAATGCTATAGAGCACCACATATGTCAATCCCGAAGACCTTTATTTGCCAGAAGCCTCATAAATTATTAGTGTAGTGAAACTACATGTAAGTCACTAGATACAGTTGACACGTTTCTACGCAGTCAGAGATAAAGTTGCAAACACATTTTTAAAAAGGGCTTATTCAATGGATTGTCCAACCATGCTGTTACTATGAACAGCTGGTCTATTACACTCTCTTCTTCTTTATCCTGTTTTACAGACACTTCAATGGATGCATCAGAATACAGCTATGGGAGCTTAGAGGCATTTGGTGGTGATGATTTGTAAGTATCAATACATTTTTATGCTTCTGCCACCAAGGATGTTTGAGCACATAGAGTGCCAGCAGCCGTTTAATTAATGCAGATTCATTGTACTCTGCTTCTAGTCACAAAAGAACGCTTTACAAAGATTTTCTGTTTGATCTCCCATATTCGAAGCCGCCAATTCTCTGGATGATTTTGCTTGGATTTGACGTATAAACAAAATCGGATGCGCACAAGACTTTAGGAAAATATCCTTCCTCCATATACGTGCGCAGTTGTGACATGTAATACCTACGATGCATCTATAAAGATTCAATCAAGGAATATTGTTACAATATGGCAAAAAGGCACTAAACGTGATTTCAAGTAGCAGTATATTCCACATCATATTCCATTAAAAAATTGCATGAAACGTTACTTTCATGTACTTTCCTTCTGGACAAGTAACATGAAAAACATGCCCACCTGCATTAAATTAAATTTTGTATTCGCTTGTCCTTATTAACTACATAACAAGCACTTAGTGACAAAATTAACAGTTCAGCAGCAAAAGCTGAAAGGTATGCTTGTATAGGAATGTGTACACATGTATGACCTATTTTAAAATCCAGGTGAACGTGACGCAATTGCGTATGCATCATATTGTTGAGAGCAGCAGTAGTCAGGAATATTAAGTGGTAGCATCAAACCTTGTTCAAAGGGATCCGTGTGCTTAAACATCCTTGGTCTGTCTGTCTGTTCATCCATCTGTTCATTGGTTCATCTGTTTATGCCATAACTCAAGAAATATTTGACCAGACTTTGCTTAATTTGGTGCAATTATGATACGTAACAGGATAATTTACTGATAAGATTTTGGGTCCAATACGTTAAAGAAGTACGGGAATGTCAAGGTCAAATCCTCAAATTATACTTTTAACATACGTGATTTAAATCGAGAAATGCTTGACCAACATTCATTAAACTTGGTATAATGATGATGTACATGAATGATATGGATTTCTTAATAAAGTTATTTGCCATGACCAATATTTCGTGTAATAGTTAACTCTCACTGTGCCACAGAGCCATGTGTGCGCTATTGTTACGGTGCTTCATACACGCAAGCGAGCCACTGCTACGCTGCTTTGTGCATGCATGCATGCTCGCATTCGTAGTAGTCATTATTCATGCTTATTGCACAGTACTGAATGCTTCGCACGTGCTATTGTACGTTCATTGCATTGCTCGCGTCAGATGATCGGCTTTCGGCTGCGTGTTTTCGTCTTCACCAATCAGATTGGCTTCAGCGTTTTATATTAAATGTCAATATGCCTTCCCCTCACAAGAAACGGAGTTGCTTTATCGAGTGAAAAGTGCAACTTAATGTTTATTATTAGCTTATTATAAACTATCATAATAAAGCTGATAAAATTGTCTTCAACTTCTATGTACAAGTTTTACTGTAAAAATGTGTACATTTCATAATATAAATTAGTTGTCAAAAATGCTAATACGGTGAATAAAGCGCATCTGTAAAGGCCTCAAAATAAACTTGGCACTGGGCGGATTTGGGGGTGCCACAATGGGAATTAATAGCATGGCACTGGGCTATGGGTTAAGTAGCAATTTTTGTCAAGGTTTTGGAGGAGAAAATTTGAATATTATAGCTTAGTCATGGCAATATCTCAATGTCAGCACAGATGAGCGAAGGTGTAACAGTCGATTGCGCACAGAATATCTCTAGTAAGGCCTTTTAGTGATAATTTTCTGAAAGCCAGAGACATAATCCTAGCTATGTGCAAATGCCTTGCCACATTATTGAGAAATTATATCGTGAATGCCTTTCAAGATATGCATTTGTAGAGGGAGAAGGAGAGGATCAAGGTGTTGGGTGAGAATGATGGAGCAGGAGAGAGAGGGAGAGAGAGAGCATTGGATCAAGGGGAGTGTGAGGAAGGGAAAGAGTGGAGAAAGAAAGAGAGAGGGAGAGAGAGAGAGAGAGAGAGAGAGAGGAAAAAAAGAGAGACAGAGACAGAGACAGACAGACAGAGAGAGAGAAAGAGACACACACATGCACTTTATAAAACATGGTGAAAGATAGGGAAAGAGAGCAACAGAGAAACACAAGGTTATAGAGATATGGATGAGGACTTATGTAAGATAGATGTAGAGAGCGGAGAGGAAAAATGGGGAGGGAGAGTTTATACTAAACATAGAGTGTGTGTGTGTGTGTGTGTGTGTGTGTGTGTGTGAGTGAGAGAGAGAGAGAGAGAGAGAGAGAGAGAGAGAGAGAGAGAGAGAGCGAGCGAGAGAGAGAGATAGAGAGAGAAAGAGAGAGAGAGAGATTGGAGGTGGGAGAGCCAGATTCTAAGATGCTACATGTGTGCACACTCATGCTGCAAATCTTGAACAAACCTATTCAGAATTGATTTGACACGTGTGGTGAATAGAACATGAGAGGTGAATCTCAGTTGTCATAGTAATATTGAACGATAAAGCTGGAAAAGATTGACGAAAATATCAACATGAGCAGAAAGAAAGGCAAAATTTCCTGTTGTACATGTATGCTGTGGAAAATATTGCACCAGGGGTATTATTACAGTACTGGTAAAGAGCAATAAGTTTAAATGGTGAGCAAATTTGAGATATGGTCAATCTAAGCATTTGACGTCATATTTCATAATGGTAAACATGGAAAGTGAGAGAAAATCAATTATGGTATATTTGTTATAAAAATAAGATATATTGTAAAGGGATCATTGCTCAGGAAATGTAAAAATAACAAAGCTGTTTTCACGAATGCTTCTGTTCAATAAGCACTTGACGTCATTTTTTATGATTTTAACACATGGAAATTTAGAGAAAATCAATCATTAGTGTAAAGAGCTCCTTGCTCAGGAAATGTCAAAATGAAAATGTAAAGCATGCAAAATTTACTTTAGAAATAATCTCAACCTGAACTGACCCTGCACATGTTGTCATATTTTTAATTGTTTTTTTTAATAATATACATGTACATTGTAGCAGAATAAATTGTTATAAATGCACTATATTTCCACTTATTGGCCCACAATATGTTGATGTACTGGTATAGAGTGAAAGGTGTGAAAGAAAAGAAGTTGTGCATGATCAATGAACCATGATTAATCAACATTATTGCACTTCCATTTTCACTGGGATGCCTCATTGCCTTCTATGATTAATGGAGTAGTCCTTTACACTACTGATCATCACACCAGTATTGTTTCATTCATACGCTAGTAATCTTTGGTTCAGATGATTTACAGTGGAGATCCATTAGATTATTTTTTTTATTTTACAGAGGCCTGTTTTCACATAATCTGTAGGCCAACTGAGCTCTTCAATAGATCTGTATAGATGGGGTATAAGTAAGACCTTCTGTGATTTGTAGCTGAATCCATATTCCAGGTCAAAAACCTGATAGAAACCAACAGGCTTATTGCTTGGTTTCAATAGGGAAAGTGGTATATTGGACCCACAGAAAGAGCCTGTTGAACCAATAGAGTTGTCTAGTGGACCAACAGGGAACCCATAAGTGCTGCTGAAAAATGATGTACACTACAGCTCAAAGGAATTGGCAGAGGGAAAGGGAAGAAAGGAAAGGAGCCACAGTTTTAAACCTTGGTACATTTTGTCCAGTTCAGCATGAAACATGATGCTTTTTAGGCATGTACAGTAGAGGTGATATACTAACTTTAGTTGTTCATACATTGTAAGTACACATTAACACATCTCATGAATGTGGGTTTTGTAAGATTACATTTACCTTTTGTTGGTTTTTATGTTGGTCCCATACATTGTAGAAGCCAACAGAGACCATTAGAGACCAACATGAATTTCCTGTTGGAGTCTGTTGGATCATATGTGCTATTTCTGAATATGTCTGTGCTTGAGCTTGCACAAAACAAACACAGAAATTGCGTTGATTTTACCTTCCACATCCGATTTCTGACAGTTTGCACTCAAGATGATCAAACTTCATAACAGGTTAAAGCTACATGGTCAGTAATGCGTGCAACAATATAATTTGTACGACCATTAAACTTACGCACTGCAATGTACATATGTGCTTGATCTGAGAATGTGGATAGAGTGATTTATAAGTAGCTCAAAAAGAGAATCCACCCCCCCTCCAAGAATATCCCATTTTATGTGCTTTGCTTCTGGCTGCCAATGTACCCCTAAACGCCTGTAAATTCAAAATTTCCATTGTGTTATTATATTCTTGTTGATATTCAACCTCTGTAGTTTTCATGAATAAATTCACAAAATTGTCAATACTGATTGGTGGGTATACATGTACTTGTGTTGTGTACAAACTACACTCCATAACATGACTATACTGCCCTACTCTAGCTAAAGGAAGCAAGCGACAAATCACTCAAATCTGGGTTATTGGTATTCTTAGATTGTAGCCAGCATTCTCTACATACAGCCAAAATCTGGACAAGAAATATATTAATTTTGCTGCAAGATATTCAATCTAACATGATGTGGTGTTGCACTGATACCAATGCAACTGACAGACACATTTTTCTCCTTTACAAGAAAAGTGTCTTTTGTTAGTTGCTTCCTTTTGTCAGATTAGGGCAGTATAGTGGAAGAGCTATTTTCTCTTTCTCTTCTGAGCAGAAATGTCTCGGCTAACATTCTGGAGGAGCTAGAGGAGATTCGGCATCAAAACCGAAAACTAGCAGAGAATGCCGCCAAGTTCAGGACGCAGCTGGAAATTACGGAGGAATCGCGGGCTGAGTTGCTCTCAAATTACGAATATGCCGAGAGAAAAATTAAAACGTAAGTACTCATCCTCATTTCATGTCATCCATTTTGTTACGCCTTCACGGACAGAAGTATGAATATGGTTAGGTCATCATCATATGGTACCACTCTTATGATAGCATCCGCCATTGTAACACACTCTTTATATAAAAAAACATCCGGGGTTAAAATGACAAGAAATGCATCTCCCATACACACTATTGCTTGAAAGCCCAACACCATCTCACAAGGTGGTCTGCAGAACCAGTTCAGAGATGTGCTCGAGAATGCTTAAAACCACTTTGTTTGTGTTAGTGGTGTACACATTAGCAGCCCAAACTAAATGTACATCCAATGCACCTAGAATACAGTGCTTGGAGCATTTAAGAGTGAACCATCCACTACTAAATTTCATGAAATGCACCAAACTGCCTTTATTTTTTTTTTATAGAAATACAATTCCTAATGCATTTCTGCCAAATGTTATTATTTTTTTATTGAGAAAACATGAAACACCTAAGTTCTGTAAAGTGAATGACTTCTTCTCTTTCTTGTGCTCGTGCTTGCCTTGATCTTCTTCTAACTCTCCTTCTTTGCTATCCTCTTGTTGAAAGTCATTCACTGTATTTTCTATCTTCTTCTCAATGATCCTCTTCCACTGCTCTTCCTTCCTTCCTTCCCCCTCTCTCTTTATCTTCTTCCTTTACCTCTTCCTCTTTCCCCCTCTCATTGCTAGTCTTCCACTGTATTCTCCATCTTCCTCCCCATGATTCTCTTCCACTGCTCTACTTTCTCGCCTTCCTCTCTCTCTTTATGTTCTTCCTTTACCTCTTCCTTTCCCCCCTCTCATTGCTAGTCTTCCACTGTATTCTCCATCTTTCTCCCCATGATTCTCCTCTACTGCTCTTCTTTCTTGCCTTCTTCTCTCTCTTTATCTTCTTCCTTCACCTCTTCCTCTTCCCCTTTCATTACTATTCTACCGTATTCTCTATCTTCCTCGCCATGATTCTCCTTTACTGCTCTTCCATCTTGCCTTCTACCTTTACCTCTTCCTTTTCCCCCCTCTCATTGCTAGTCTTCCACTGTATTCTCTATCTTCCTCCCCATGATTCTGCTCCACTGTTCTTTCATCTTACCTTCCAACTCAACTCAGATCATTGAGATGTTTTGATGTTCACACATCATTCTGCCATGGATGTTAGCAAAGCTCATACAAGGACCAAGATTAAGATCGTGATTTTGAAACTGATTTTGTTTTCCATTGTGTTCAACCAACTTTTGATATGCACTCTGAAAAACCTACAGATTGCACAAGTGGCCCACACTCAATACACAATGGGATACATTTATTCATACATGACCATGCTAATACTGCAGCCCTGGGGCAAAAGGCATGATTAATTAGTTCAAAATCCCTTCAAGATCTGAATCTCCTACAGGCATTCAGATATGAGTATGGATCCTGAGCACGTGTGAACACTCCAATTGTTCTGTTTCACTTCATACAACTTAAATGCACATTGAAATGATAATTCAAAACACAAACAATGCACCGTGTTAACACTTCCGCCACAGGATAGACAGAAATTTCTTCTAGGAGGAAGATCCATTTCTCCTCTCTAGAGCATTCAGACATGTATACAGTACAGTGCAGAAGAATACATTTTTGTCTCGCCCACCGGAGGTGAAGGCGAGACTAAGGGATCCAGATGGCGTCCGTCCATCGTCCGTCCGTCGTCCGTCCGTCGTCCGTCGTCCGTCACAAATGTTAAAGTTTACCTGCAAGACTCTCTTATGATCCATAACTTGGCAACTGTTACAGCAATGGCAGCCACACTTGGTTGATAGAAGCACTAGGGGTATCTTCATGTTATGGTGTTGTCAGAGGTCATGTGATGATGTCAAAGGTCATTTGAGGTCATATATTAAAGAGTATGTGCAAGACTCTCTTTTTCTATGTTAAAGTTTACCTGCAAGACTCTCTTTTGACAAATAACTTCACATAGGTTGCTTGGATTACAACCTAACTTGGGTCATAGATGCACTGGGGGTACCTTCATGTTATGGTACCATTGGAGGTCACAGGATAAGGTCAAAGGTCATTTGAGGTCATACGTTAAAGTTTACCTGCAAGACTCTCTTTTGACAAATAACTTCACATGGGTTGCTTGGATTACAACCTTACTTGGGTCATAGATGCACTGGGGGTACCTTCATGTTATGGTACCGTTGGAGGTCACAGGATAAGGTCAAAGGTCATTTGAGGTCATACGTTAAAGTTTACCTGCAAGACTCTCTTTTGACAAATAACTTCACATGGGTTGCTTGGATTACAACCTAACTTGGGTCATAGATGCACTGGGGGTACCTTCATGTTATGGTGCCGTTGGAGGTCACAGGATAAGGTCAAAGGTCATTTGAGGTCATACGTTAAAGTTTACCTGCAAGACTCTCTTTTGACAAATAACTTCACATAGGTTGCTTGGATTACAACCTAACTTGGGTCATAGATGCACTGGGGGTACCTTCATGTTATGGTGCTGTTGGAGGTCACAGGATAAGGTCAAAGGTCATTTGAGGTCATACATTAAAGTTTACTTGCAAGACTCTTGGTGAAGGCTTCCTAACTTGTGCACAGAATTGTGTGAGCATGTGTGAGCATTACTGATGTAGATTTAGGCAAACATTACTCATGCACATTTATGCAAATTTATTCAAAGTCACTATTTTGCACCTGATTTTGATGTTGTCTGTTTAAAGTTGCTTATTTGTTTGTTTCAGTTTTTCACAGGTTTTACAGGCAGGCACTACCTTTCTATGCCCCCCAGAGACAAAGTTTACTTCGCCTCTATTGTGCAACTGATTATCATCCTGTTTTGTCTTTGTCTAATCTAATAGAACTTGGTGGAGGCTTTTTATTCCATCTCAAAGAAGGGGGAAGGTGGGGGAGGGGGAGTAGATAGAGGAAGTAGCATTGCGTGAAAGAGCCCTTCTCATTTATGGAATGTTACATTCTATGGCAGATATTTCACAATCAGCCAGGGATACAATTCTTTTGCGTAGCAACGGAGATCGCGATATTTCTGGTTATTTTCGCAAGTATTGCTAATGCCTTGTTTTTTAGTATGGATTAGTTATAGATTAGTTATAGATGTCACCTTGGCCAGTGGGAAAGCTCATGTTCAGTGGGAATGCATGTTTTAGTATAGATTATTTATAGATTAGTTATAGATCTCAAAGTTGGCCTGTTGGAAAGCTCCTACTGTGTTATGGTTCTACATGTACATACATGTGTGTACACCATGTTAGCAGTTTTGTTTCTGTTGCTTGCCAAAGTGTGCTGAATAGAAATTCCTTCCTGTAGGAATATCAACATTTCCTCTCTAGTCTATACGCATTCAGACATGACCAAGAAGAATACATGCTTGAGCCTCACACAAGGCTAGTTGGAATGCTTCCACTGTGGTAATGTACTGCATACACTGTATGTACACCATGTTACGAGAATTGTTCTCTTTTTTCAGTAGCCTAGCTACAGGGCCACTGATTTATAAAGAGTTTCATGGGGCCTGGAGCTGTCCATTTGAACGTTCAAGGCAAGCCCTGTGTTAGACTTGTATACCAAAATCATTTGCATTCAGAAACAAATGTAGAAAATCAATCTTTAATTCTCACTCCAGGCAAAGATAAATTGCTCTTACTGCATCAATTACTTTGTACCTTGCCAGAGATTGCAGCATATTTTAGAGAGCTCATTTACCTCTCTAGGGTTTAGAATACCGGTATCCCCATCTTTTCACTCTGGAATACGTCACAGATGATTCTCAATGTGGACTCACTGTGACGTACATTGCACTCTGCTGAAAAGATTTATCCTTGTGTAATTCAATTGCATCACAAATGACCACGTCATGCACAAATCAAACTGGTGGAAGTCATGCATCCATGGGGAATATATACATGTATGAAGAGCTTGCTTTCTCAGAAGGTATATAATGTACACGTTGTCCACTTTGCTGCTAGCCGAAGTTCTGGGCTATGGGGTCTATTTCTGTCTGATATTCAGCTACATACTCTCCCCTGAGGGAGGAGGAAAGCGGGAAGATGAAATAGTCTTTGTGTCCAGACTCAGCTGTAGTTGAAGCAGGCAGTACATAAACATGAAAAAAAATAGACCTACAACCAAACACTGTACCTACATGTACATGTACATGTACAGTGCATGCTATTTCACAAACTTTGAAGATGTCTTCTCTGCCCAATTTAGTTCAGGTGCCTAGATGGAAAATAGAAATCTAAATGAAATGATGGATCATTTTCATTTACAATTTGATTTCAAAACGGGTGTCGAACTGATCCAGTGTGCTGATATTGAATGTAAATGCGCTGTCCATTGCATGGTGCACTTGTTTGGTACCCTAGTTCTCAGAATTGTCTGCCCCCTTACAAATCAACTTACAAAAGTTCTATTCTTGTTTAAGGTTGCATACATACAGCAGATATAAATATACTTGTTGTAAATCCAATTAAATTGATATTGATTGATAGTCTAAATTGAATTGCCTTGTATAATTCATACCATGGATCTCTCGATGGGAAGCCTATATTTGTAGAATAAATTCAATTAAAGATCTTTTGGTTTACTTTGTATAAGATTATTGACATAGACTCAATGCCTGCTTGTACATGTGGGTGAGGGTTGAGATAGCTGACCATCATTTGGGAATGCTTGTGGGATGAAAGAGCTTGTGAACATGCACAGGGCACTCTGTGTTAATTTTACATAGTACAGTTAAATGTATGAACACTGTGTGTAAACTTTTGAATATGACCACCTTAAATACATTAAAATGTAACTTTTTATATACATCCTGGATATAAATATAGCAACATGGATTTCTGTGCCAACAATTCACTTTTAATGTAAAACCAATCCATGTGTCATGATGCAAAAACACTGCATGAGCCCTGGTGTGTATGATACTCTGTGAGAGAAAAAAATGTTCACAGGGGCACTTTTGGTATTCATGGGGGCTTTTAAAAAATAGCGTGGAATTGGTCTGAGCCTCCACATGCCTTCTACACTGCCACTCTGTGACATGGGCTGCATCAGCCTTAGATGCCTGTTACAATGGATGGAATTTGATTATACAATAATTTTTTTCTGTTGATCAATTCTATCATCTACACAGACAAGCAATGCTCTCTCTCCTCAGTACTGGTTATTCCTATGTTAGTCATTGTATTTATGTATCTTTATGGAAATACATCATTGCAGGTATTGTCCATCCATAATTAAATGAACTATGTAATGACTGCATGATTGCCATTTTATTGGTGATGATTTCTCTCCCATTTGATAATTTATTGTAAGAAATTACTGCGGAGATGCCAGAGGCATGTTTCGGTGACGAAGCACTCTTCTTGTCTATTGAGGCAGTAGTTGGTACATGTATGCCCAGATGGCTGTATTTTCTTTTCTTTGTTCAGCACTGTACTATATCCCTGTTAAGTACTCTTTTCACTAAACATATATTAAATCTTGTCAATTGATGACATACACTGCAGTATAGCACATTGTATTGTTTTCATTGATCTCAAGCTCATCATAGTAGCACCATTTACACTGTTTAGCAAAAACTGTGATTTTTATAAGATCAAGATCTTTGGGTGTATAAGCTGCTAGGCAAGGGTGAAAGTTGTCTAGCAACTTATACCCAAAGATCGCGATCTTAGAGAAATCACGTTTTTTGCTGGACAGTGTAAATTGTGCTAGTGAACAAGAGAAACTTGAACACGGCTTGTATATATGTAAATCCATTCTTGCTAAAGAGGATAATTCAGGGGGATATTGTGTCTCATATTTTCCGTTAACAATTTTTCCAGGTGTCGGATATGGTCATTTTAAAGAGAAGAGCTTGTTTTTATCTCTTGCATTGGAAGCCGTGTTCCTTAGTAATCAATTTGTTAAGTATACACTGTACAAGTACTGTATATACTGACATGTCTCTTGTCAGAATAGACCATTTTCTTTATGTATGCAAATTTGAAACAAAATGTCTCTAATGGTAACCCCAAAACTTGTCTGAGGTGTGTCAAGTAGCAACAAAAAATGATAAATTCAGAGTGCTATTGTGTGATATTTGCACGTAAATGCTGTCGCTAAAAAAGTTTGCACTCAAGAATATTTACCAAAGCACATATTGTTCATGCTTACTGTACATGTATACCAATTTTGGAAATTGTATGCAAGTCTTTCAAAATGAACATTTCTAATGGTAACCCAATAGATCAATTGTCCAAGGTTTATCTGAAAGTGAAAATAAAAATAGGTTATTCAACATTAATGAGGGCCCCATACACGTATTACCGGTACCTGTACAGGACTGAGTGCACAGATGAAAGTTGTACATTTGTGTACATCATAAGTTCAAATTTTTTAATAATCTTTTTGTTTCTTTCTGCAGGTTTGTTCATGAAAACACTGTGTTACGGGACAAAGTTGAAGAACTCTGCCATGAATTTTCAGCCGTGGAAGAAGAAAATCTGGCTCAACAAAGGAAGATTGGTGAACTGGTGAGGATTCATTTAAAGACTTGAGTGTATGACTAACAGTGAAATAATGACTTGAGATCATTTACACTTCTCACAGAATTAATAAATGACTTATCAGAGGACTGACCCTGTTTTTACATGCATTGTAATGCACAGATCTCATATATGTTTTGTAGTAGACCAATTTTGTTATGCACAGTATAGAAATTTTATACACATCATTCAAGCAATACGTTTAATAACCGCTATTTACACTGTCCAGCAAAAACTGATTTTTCTAAGATCGCGATCTTAGAAAAATCATGGATTTGCTGGACAGTGTAAATGGCGCTATAGTAACCCCAAAGTTTGTGCGAGGTTTTTCAGAGTACCTAGTAGCAAGAACTAATATTTTCAGAGTGCATTCCGCCAATTGAATCTGAATCATGAAAAACAGGTGAATGTAAATATAACTACGCAATAAGGGGAAAGTTGTGAATATGTTACAAAAGGGGATAATTAGTGCTATTGAGCTTTGAGAAGGTAGTGGAAGAACATTCCACTATGCGCACCTGCTTCTATTGATATTTTAGGCATGTTGTGAAATGTCTTTGCATACATTGATCATATCTTACCCAGCTTAAGGATCACACCACAATCTATATTCTGGTACTGGTAGTATCTAATGCAGTGGATTATCCACTTAGTGTACCAGTGAGTCTATTGTACCATTTCCCCTTCAATTAATGCAAAGGACTACATATATTATTTACATACAGTACGTGTACATGCTGCATTTTTAATGCCACCCCTTAAGCTTGATTTGTTACCACTAGGAAAAACATGTTTAGCAATTTGACTTGATGAATTTAGTATTTTATTAAAATTTTGATAGCATAATAGTCTCTTAACCACAAATGAGATAGAATATTTGTTTGCAATGTTGTGGAATGTACATGTACTAGTGCTCTATGTCACAGACATGTGTTAAATAATGCACATTTAATTTAATGGATGGGGAGGTATACATGTACAATAATGTACATGTACACGTACCTGCTATGATGAGCACTTTGTAGCTTGTTTGTTGGCCAAATTCTGTGCACTTCTCTACTATTATGTAGAAGTTAGATGAAAGTTACTTCAATTTAGCTTAAAGGGTTACTAAATTAGAAAAATAAATTCCCACTAATCTATGGAGGCGTGCGTTTTTTCAAATTTTCGTCAAAGTGAGACTTTATTGCAGCAAACAAACATGAAATTTGTTTTTAGTGGATAATTGTACATAGATTAGTGGGAACATGTTTTTCTAATTTAGTAACCCTTTAATGTTTTGTTGAATAATTATTAGTTTGGTGTCGTCTTGTGCAATAATATGTACAAGTAGTAACTCCTTACTGTCCATGTTGAGACAGTGTGTGTGGGTCAAAATTCCCTGGGGCAACAGTGAACTACTTCAATTTTGTAGACCCTGCCTGAACCACACATGTACACTTTCTATTCTGTAATCTGTATTATATTGTATTGTGTCCTTTTTTTTAATATGCATTTCTTTACTGTAACGTTGTTCAATGAAATTCTATTTTTATGGTAAAAAAATGGTGATAATAACTATCTACAGTATCACAAGCACACATCGTCAGTGGGGTGATGATGCCTGGTACAAGAAATGTTTACCTCCTTGAACATTCTCAGAGCAAACAAGGGGATACGTTGCACATTGATGGTGGTCTTATTTTTGCATACATGTGTTACACGGGATCAGATTGAATTTAAGGAATCAGGCTCGACGAGCACTTGTGCTAACTTCTGATTCCCGTTATTACTTTCACTTATGTACAAAATTGTGTACAATGCTATAACATAAGTAACATGGCTTTATTTCTACATTCATTGTTAGATTCATGCCAGTTTTGTTTCATAATTTGTTTCTTTCTTTCTTTGTTAATTCAGTCATGTACATACAAGTTTTTGTATTGCTATTGTAGATGTTGAAGTTGTTAATAAATTAAAAAAAAAAAGAATATCACTTTAGCCATTAATTACATTGTAGCCCTGCATGTTAATGTTATAAAGTAAAGTACTTTTTTTAGGCACACAAATTAAGTTACATGGTTTAAGCAGGATATACTAATGGACTAAAAAAAAATACAATTTGCAGAATGGAATAAAATGCAAAAATGATTAAATTGCAAAATATTCATACTGTAGGATTTTTTTATTGAAAATCAAACTCCAGGGCCTGCTTGTGTCAAACGGCAGTGCCGCTGGAAGCAAACACGTTATTGCATTCATAATTCAACCACTACAGCTTTGTTAGCATGTGGCAAGGTCTCTACTTCAAATATTAATCTTAGTGAACACCTTTCATCTTATACCGCTAAAAGTTATGTGCATCATCATGTGCAAAAATACTCTTCTAGCATGCCTTATCTCATACGTACTGTACATGTACATGTAAAATGTGTTGTACTAACTGATAATGGGACTGCTTTTATCAAAAGAAAGTGGCACTGAAATTCATGCAAACTTTATTTACATTCATAATTCAACCAACCACTGTAGCTTTTGTTTTTTGTTCTGGCAAGGTCTTTGCGTCAACAACACAGAGAACACCTGCATAGAGCCATTCTCTTGCAGAAGCTGTGTATTAAGTTCAGATACTGTACTATGTACTAGTATCTGTGAGACCACTTCAGGGAGACAGTAATTGCAGATTTAATAAGCTGGTGGTTTTTATGTAAAGGTTAGTTTATTACTGGTTTCAATGGGAAACACTGTTTAAGGGATAAAAAACATACATGTATGGTCTTTATAGACAGGTGGTATTCTTTACAGGTGGCTGTTAAGAAGGTTTCACTGTATGGTGGTATCTACACTAGAAATCTTCTGGCATTGTACTTCCAGTGAAAAAGAAAAAGCACCAGGGCAAATAGCCTGCCAAATGAAAAGAATGCACCCTAATAAAAGAATTAAGTAGAACAAATGGTCAACAATGTACAGAATAGTTCAGTTGTATGTTTCTTGATGTCAAGCTGGAAAGAAAACCTTCACAAGTTCATATTTGATTTCCTCCCCTGCTAGACCTTTAGTGTGCTAGAAAAAAATACTCTACTTCACCTCCCCTTTAACGTGTTTTTACACTGAGTCTGTGTATTTGTGGGGCTGGCTTTTCTCCGCAGCAGATACTGATCAGCGTGACTCCTGTGTAATCTTCTGTACCGACGATAGATAAAAGGCTATGAATAAATTACTGTAACTCCTTATAGGGCGTTATAAAGTCACATCCCTGTGGTTACTGCAGCTCCATAGCACATTGTAACATCCTAATATTTGAGCTGGAGAAGGCTCCACGAAGCCAGAAAATCTAACCATGAGCAATGGTATAAAATCATCATTATGAACATATTTTGCAGTGCATTATACTGTAAAAACATAACAAAATAATTAATTCTGTTATCTGATACTTGCATTCATCCATTCCAGTAGGTTTATGATGCTGTGATAATTGTACTTGCAATATTTTGTACAATGCAAGCGAGCCGCAGATGATATTCTTTGTTTTCAATCTATTCCCTTTACAGGAAAAAGAGAAGCAGATGTTGAAGAACACCGTCCAAGTGCTTGAAAAAGAGGTATATTACTGTGCTCTGAAAGTTAAATATTTAGGGAGGGTGTCATGGTACGGCCGTTGTAATCTAAAACGGAGAATCGTACATCTGTGCTGATAATTGTGAATGAGTAAGAACTGGAATGTAGATTGTGCACATCGCATTTTGATACATTCCTGTGACTGATGCCAACCCTCTAAGCCTTTCCATGTTTTCAAAACATGATTTTTCAATGCATTTAAAAATAGAACTCTAAAATTGACATTTATGCAGTCACTGTGTTTTTTTTTTCATGAAAGACAATGTTCGCCTCAAAAATATGATATTGGAGTGGGCTTGTTTTTTGGTGAAATGGTTTAAAAGTCCTTCTGCCTATAGGTACAATGTAGGATCATAAGAGAATATATCAACTCATCTCCACAGGGTGTTTGTCGTGACGCACAGATGCTCTAATTGTGCTTTTCCAAATAGATTTCAAGGTTTGAGGGTGGTAGGCAATCGCTTTATAATCTAATTGACCATGAGATTATGTAGGCTAAGCTAATACATACCGGAGCCACCAAGGACAATTCTATGTTTCACTTATAGTTCCACATCTACCTTGGATATCCAATGGTCTTCTCATTCAGTTTTTATCACACTCCTCAACATGAATCTATCATCTGATATTTGTAGAGTTTCTTTTCATGTGGGATATGTGTGGATATGTTTGTCACTATCTTTTTCTGTATATCTCTCTCCATCTATCTCTCTTTCTCTCTCTCTCTCTCTCTCTCTCTCTCTCTCTCTCTCTCTCTTTCTTTCTTTCTTTCTCTCTCGCTCATCCTGTCAAACCCTATCCTTATCTTCCTTGCTTCTCACTCTTTATCTGAGTGGACACTTTTAAAGTACTTTGTACTCTGTACCACTCACCCTTTCCCTCTATCTCTCACTCTCTCCCTCTATATCTCTCATTCCTCTTTCAGTTCTTGTTGCTCATTTCCTCTTCCTCTCCCTGCCGTCTCTTTTGTGTTCTCTTTCCCACCCTCTCTCCCTATTTCTCTCCCTCTCTTCCCCTCTCCCTCCTCTCCCCTTCTACCCCCTCTCTCCTCCTCTCTCCCAACTCTCCCCAATCTCCCCTCTGTATTTTCACTTCCACCTTCTCACTCTCCCTCTCTCCTCCATTCACTCTCAGCCTATGCACACATGCACACTTATTGGTGAACAAGTGTTCTTTATAGGCATACATTACGTACAAAGTACTCTGAAAGTGCCAAGGTCATCATTCTTTACATACAGGTGTATTTATATTCTGTGGTCTTTGAAGACAGGTTTGACTGAATCATAAATTTATAATAATATCATATTTCTTCTCCTGTTAGTGCCATTATCTACTGACATAGGTGACCATTTTTCGCCAATTATTTTTATGTTGTGTGTGTGATTTATTACTTCTAGAGTAGACTCCCTAGTCCATTCTGCAATTCTCTTGAGCTTTGTTGTCTGTTGTCTTCCTCTTGCTCTCTTTCTCCCTTTAATTTATTTAATTTTTTCACCATGTGCTAACATGATTAATATACTAGTGATAATCGTTTGTCTTGCAATGTATGGTCAACGAAATCAAAAAAGATCACAACTTTTCGTGTGCTGCTGCAACACTTTGTCAGGTGTGATACAAAATTGTATTAAGAAGGGGTTTAAATACCGTTTGGTCAAGTATCAGGATGCGCTGGCCAATAGTATTGACCATTTATGAGCAGGTTTTGGTTAGTGCGTTGCACTGACCAAAGGGTATTTAAACCCCTACTTACTGCAATTTTGTATCACACCTGACAAAGTGTTGCAGCGGTGCACAAAATGTTTTAATCTTTTTAGATTCCGTTGACCATACATTGCGAGACAAACGATTATCACTAGCAAACTATCTGAAATGAGCAACATATTTAGCATTATGAAATATATCGAAATATTGATGAAGTGCCTCTCCAATCATTTCAGGACAGGGAGATTGGAATCCTAAAGGACAACATTGCCTATCTGGAGCAAGAGGTAGATATAAAAGTCAACATTTTTTTCTGCAATTTGATATTACTGGTCATATTTGTACAATTTGACAAATTGTCCACATAAAGTGCATATCTTCCAGGTGAAGGTTGGTGCATTGCGTGAGAGGTAAAAGTCCATATTTTTTTAAAAGAATTTATAGATTTGACCCAATAGTATCTTAATTTGTAGGTCAGCGCGTCTTTTGATGTTCAGTACCAGTTGAATAACATGTTTCATCCACGTTTGGCATGATTAAATCACCTTAATTGAAAATACAGTACTGTAATTGAAAACATTTTCTTAGAGTTACATACATGTACATGTATGTGTTAGAGAAAATCAAATTTTTCTTTAAAGATATCCATTCTCATATTTCATGCATTAATATCAATTCACTGTCATACAGTGTATATTCGAATCATCATTTTGTCTGCAAGTACTGTATCTGCTATAAGAAATATAGGTTTCCATTGAAGTAAGTCTGTGAATTTCTTGACAACTCATCTTGATTTGAATAAAATTAGTAAGATTTGAGTATTAAACTCATCTTTTGGTGCCTGTTCATGTGTTTATCAATAAGCCACACCAACTGACAGAGAGCCTTAATCTGTTTTGCACAGAAGTGATATTTCTAGCTACAGTAGGGCCTTTCTTAGAATTATTTCACAACTCATCCTGATATAAATGAGATTTATATAACCAAATCTTTTCCTACCGCTTTATGTGCTCATCAGTTATCCTCATCAAATCACAGAGAGCATGAAGCTGATTAGCACAGGAGTGGTTAACTCATTCCAAACTACAGCCTTTCTAGAGCAAAAAACATGATGAATTTGGCTTTAAGTTAGCTTAACTTAATTAAGTCTCTATGCTCCCCTGTCTCATACTTGCGCTGTTAATCCACACCAATCGTGTAGAGCACAATGCTGTCTGGACTTGAAAGGGTTAGCTCACTTGTCTGCTATTTCACCTTCTTTGAGACTTGTTTGCGCTCCTGAAAGGTGCTGCAATTTGTTCCTTGTTAGCATCCTCCTAACACCACCCGTTGTTTGTCGATTACCATGGCAACGGGAGATGGTTTCCGGTATTCCAGATGCATATCGTCAAGGCGAGGACAGAAAGTTGGGCGCAAATATTGCAGAGGGGTTTTAGTGGTCGCAGAATTGTTGAATGACCTGGCGTCAAAATTGGCGGCCTTTTTTTGTGCGTTAAAAATAGATTCCACCTGCCCTGCTGAAAAGTTTATAAGATATGGTTTTGTGGAGAAAAGATCTACGCAATTGCTGGGAATCTAGTCTTGATGCGATCAATCTAGCCAATTTCCTTTGCTTGATGAGTAGAGGCGAATTAAAGCTTTTGGTCTTACTTTGATTTGAGAGGAGTAGCAAATAAAGTTGGTATTAGTGATATGGGAAATCTACTGGCTTATTAAATTTCACCAGTGATTTTCTCTTGCATTCCAATATTGTGACATGATATCATGCAATATTCTTGCACTGGTTTGCAAATTACTTGTATACTCGTTACTGACAGCAAAAAAATGCACTGCTTCTACAATATTTCACACAGATATTAATATTTTTGTTTGCAGAGTCTAGTATCATACACATTTGATAAATTCTGTTATGACATATTTTCTATTGTCTCCAAATAAAAGAAATGTCTAAGTTTTATTCCTTAGTTTTATTCCTTTGTATTGTCTGCACCAGTTTTAAATTCACATTCCTGATTGGCATTAGGCCTGAGCTGTCATACACCAAAGTAAAGTAATCATTAAATGCAACTCAGATTAAATGCAAATATCAAACGCAACTGCATTTTATATTTATTGTGCATTGCACAATGAGAGTTGTAATTAAAAGCATTAGATCATACACAAATTTCAAAGTTGAGGTTAAGGTTAATAGAGATAGCAACTATTTGTACAATGGGATACGGAAAGTTATGTTTAACTTTAAGGAGTTGTGTTTAATTTTGGGAGTTACATTTAATTGTAACTTTTAGCACAAGACGGCCCTGGTACAGACAACGTCAATAATGCTGTGTTCACATTGAAACAATTTATGGCCGCTGGCTGCTTGCCATCTGTACTTTGTTTCATATGGCAACAGAGCACTAAGTTTGCTCTAGATGTATGTAAGGAGCAATGTTACGGTACCAAGGAAGTCTGCTGCTTCCTTAGAGTGAAGGAATCCTTCAAAAGGGTCAATAAAATATCTTCCAAGCGGTCACAGCAATCTGCTCTAGTGTGAAGGTACAGTAGTTTTTTTTTTAGTGTGAACAACCTGAAACATGGTTTGTTTCAGGACTTATGGATATTTGGATTTCTCCTCACAGTGCATGCTTTTACATTGCAGGTGGAGCGAATGCAGAGAGAGCTTGAAATAAAAGAAACGATGGTAAGTTTAATTCTTTCACTTTCAAAAGTGCATGAAATGTGTAATACGACCTTGGCATTTTTCTGGCTTTGGGTGAAGAGAGTTAATATCTTTGTAAGATTGTTGAAATGCATGGGTTGTACATGTACTATACATGCTCTTTCTGCTGTTTCTGTGTTTGCTGCTTCAACTCAACAAAATCTTGTTTTTGAGTAGTGGATAACTCCTCGTCAAAAAAAGTTATCCAAATATTGTTGAGCCTAATTACAGTAGGCGAGCAGGCCACATTTGATATTGATTGTGAAGTACCAGTTCGATTATGCCTGTCTCTTTAATAGGCTCTTGTGTAGAGTTAGATAGGCAGTTACGAGAGAGAGAGAGAGAGAGAGAGAGAGAGAGAGAGAGAGAGAGAGAGAGAGAGAAAGAATTAGAGAGATAGAGAGGGAGAGAGAGAGGGAGATAGAGATAAGGAGGAAGGGAGAAATGGATGAGAGAGAGAGAGAGAGAGAGAAATAGAAAGAGAAAGAAATAGAGAGGTAGATAGGGAGATACAGATAAGGAGATAAGGGAGAGATGGTGGGGGGGGGGGAGGGAGTGAGAGAGAGAGAGAGAGAGAGAGAGAGAGAGAGAGAGAGAGAGAGAGAGATAAGGGGAGGGAGAGAGATGAAAAGAGAGGGAGACAGACAGCGAAAGAAAGACGGAAAGAAGATAGTGAAAAGGAGTACAGCAAAAGAGAGCAGATAGAGAAGAACAAGAGACAGAGAGAGAAAAAGAATTGTAGGAAAACGAAAACCGGTACACGTACATGAAAGAAACGGAGCAAGGAGATATTGGAAAAAGAAGAGAGAGAGAGTGAGAGAGAGAGGAAGAGAGAGAGAGAGAGAGAGAGAGAGGGGGGGGGTGGGGTGGGGATGGGGGGAAGACAGTTCTGCCAGCTTATACAGTATGAGGTACATGATAAAATGTCTCTAAAAAATTATGGCTTCATGTACATGTACCAACAAAGAACACTATACATGTACATGCGATACATATAACAGTATACGTATGTGTTTACATCTTGCAGTATCTTGCGAGAATGAGAAGAGTCAAGAGATGACAGATTTTGTTTAAAGTGTATCCATCATTTACACTGACCTCGTTGCAATGCTGTGATATCTTGCCATCAGTTACTCTATAGCCAGATTAAATCTGGTGTAGGCCTGCTTTACATGTACATGATTATTGCTGGGGAGTGGGAGATGAATCTTAAAGAGCACGTCCCATCCATTTTCATTTTTTTTTTCAAGCCACAGCCATGCATGTCAAATTTACTCTTCCAAACTTTCAACACCGCTGGCTCTTTTATACATGTGGTATTCTTTATGCTCCTCAAATCTCATTGGTATTTTAATTTTTTATCATTATTATGATCATGATTATTAAAATGGTATTTTTTTATCATTAATAAATGATTCATAGCAAAAATGGATGCCAACATCACTCCTAACTTAATGCACAACTCAGATGAAATATGACTGCACATAATTTCCAGTTTTGGCAATATTTCATTATGATGCAGTTAATTTGAAGCAATGAAGGATAGAAATATGTAATTTATGTGGATTATTTGTCATATTGAGGAAATAAATCATTGAAGGGTACTGTGTAACATACCCTATCTGTATAAGAAAGGTGAGTTTGCACAGGGGCTCTTATGTGTATTTTGGAGTACTGCACCAACTGACAGGCTGTAAAAGGCAACAACGTATTGCTCCAGTGTGAATGTACCTTTAATGCACCTGCTGCATGTGTCTGTCTGCAATCGCTTTTTTTTTTGCTTCTTTCTCTTTTTATTTCCTTTTCATTTGCAAAGCTCTCTGATGCCAAGAGCCACAGAAAAGAAGTGATTCATCAGCTCTTAGAGGTACATGTGCATGTATATCATAAAGTAGAAGCTCTTTTGTTTCACTTTCTGCTGTCATTATCATTCATGATCATTGCCCATGTTATGTTTATATAAATACTGTTTATTCTATATTTTGTTTTGTTGTTTTGTTGTTTTCTTTTTTTCATATGATGTTTTATAATGAAGCAACAAATCTTGCATATTTGTAATGTTATTTTGTACCAACATACATGTAATCTTGTTGTGAGTGAAGCAACTTTCCACACATGGACAATAAATTATTAAATTCAATTAAATGGTTTTACAGATTTATGAAATACCATGTACAATGGATGTGAGATAAAATCTTGCGATCCAGTCGCAATGCATATTTTGCATACATGTCATGATGCATTGGAGTGTACAGTAGCTGAGAGCATGAATGCCATACCAACTCATGCGTGTTCTTATGGCATTTGTATTAATCACCTGTATGAGAAACCTGTCACATAATGCATTCAATGCATGAGAAACCTGTCTCATAATGCATTCAGTGCATGAGAAACCTGTCACATAATGCATTCAATGCATGAGAAACCTGTCTCATAATGCATTCAGTGCATGAGAAACCTGTCTCATAATGCATTCAGTGCATGAGAAACCTGTCACATAATGCATTCAATGCATGAGAAACCTGTCACATAATGCATTCAGTGCATGAGAAACCTGTCACATAATGCATTCAATGCATGAGAAACCTGTCTCATAATGCATTCAGCGCATGCTCAAGAAGCAGACATGAGTAAAAACTTCCAACAATGACCACTGTCTACAGAGACCAATCAACATGAATCCCTTAAAGAAAGTTTGCATGATAATAATGTATTAAAATGTATTAAAATGTTTTGCATGTCTTTCAAACAATCCATTACTAATGGTAACCCCAAAACTTGTCCAAGATTTGTTGAGAAGCAACAACTAATAGATTAAGTGTGAATTCCATCACAAATCACGTGATTCAGGTGAATATGATAGCGGAGTACTACACAGTTAGAAAAGTTGTGAATACATTAGGAAAATCATCTGTTGAACTGCCTGTAAAGACCACCTGGGCCCTGTTGCATAAAACTTACCATTGATGGTAACTTTGCGATCAACTTCTATGGAAAGCTTGAATTTGATTGGCTATCAAGCGATGTTACCATGGTACATGTAGTTGCAACTGATGACAAACTTACCATTAATGGTAAGTTTTATGCAACGGGACCCAGGCCATGGAGATTGCTGTTCAGGGTGGTCTTTCTAGACCACTTTGACTGGACACAAGGATGGACAGTTAGAGCCACTAGACCACTCAGGAAACCTTTATTGGCGCACTACAGTGAAAATGTCATCAGCCTTTACTGCTGCTCTTTTAATCTTTCAACGTAAATATTTGTCCAGCGTCATATCCATTTTCAGCTCTCTTGGGTCTGGAGGGAATCCATGTCGTTAGATGCGTGTTTCGCATGTGCATTGACGCCAAGGCTTCCCGTATCAAGTATCCAAATATATACAATGGAACATTTTCAATATATATGCAAATCATATGCACGCATTGCAGACAATGTGTGGCTGGTGGCAACGCAAAAGCTTTTGAAGGTGTGTCTCGATGTACAGTGTGTCACCCATCGAACTAGCTGGGACACTGAATGTGGGTGTACCTGTCTACAAAGGCCACCCCAAGGGACACAGAAAAAGTGATCTTTAAGGACAGGTGATCTATATATGAAGAGCCTATTTGCAAATCGGGTTAGATCCATTTTCCATCAAATTTGACTTTTTTTTTGTCTCAATGTATAGATTTGAAGTAGCTCTACAAGATGATACTAAAGAAAAGTTGAAATTCCCATGAAAAGGTGAACAAACATGGCAAAGAAAATTCACTTTGTTTTCAAAAGGGGTTAGACCCATTTCAGCTTGTTTTCAAAAGGGGCTAGATCCACAAAGGTAATTTATGGGAAGAAATATTTTAAAGATATGAAGGCAGGTAGATTTCTTTTATACCCAATTTTATGTTCACATGGTAAGGTAGTATATCGTGACAATTTAGTTGCGCATAAGAATATTGCATTGTGGGAGAATGAATAAAGTTGATATTCTCAGAATAGTCTGAAGTGGATCTAACCCCTTTTGCAAACAAGCTCTGCATATATAGACAGGTGCAGTCATATGCAAACTACTCTGAAGGGATTCAAGTTGAGTGGTCTTTACAGACTGGTGCGTCTTTATAGACAGTGGTCTTTGCAGACAGATATGACTTTAGTATAAAGTCTTTAGAATCCCTTTTTTAATTGCAATGATACATTTGTGTGCAAATATTAGCTCTCTCAATCGCCAAAGAGTTTTTTTTTTCCACATGCAAAACTATAATTGGTAACTGACAAACCTGCTGACAATTTTTTGTGTGAATGATACATTGTGGTATACAATATGGTAGTTTGTGTGCATTCACTGGTGCAATCTAGTGTAGATGGTAACATGTCATTGATACAAATTCAACATCCACCTTTATTTCTACTACAAAAACAACATACTAATAAATACTATTTAGAAAATAGCAAAACTTTCGGTAGCACCATGTGGTTGTATTCTTTCGGATAATTGGCCCACTTATGGGGTGAAGAAAGGAAAGGAAAGTGAAAAGTGAAAAGGAGAGGTGAATTTTTATATTTTATAACACTTACACAAGACTATTTTTAGCTTTAGTTTTCGGTGTTTTAAACCGAAAATGAATGGGATGGAATGGAGGTAGAAGAAGAGGGTGGGTGTTGATGAAAGTTGTGAACTAGTCACAAAGTAGTGATAAAGAGAAAAGAAAAGAAAAGAAAAAGAGAAAAGTGTAGAAAAGTTATAGTCAGTTCTGCAACTAACTATAGATTTCTTTCAAAATCTGAAAGAGGGAGTATCAGTCTCGACGTTTCGGGCAGTGTGCTCTGTCCGTCATCCGGAGAATAACTCTCCGGAGAATATTCTCCGGATGACGGACAGAGCACACTGCCCGAAACGTCGAGACTGATACTCCCTCTTTCAGATTTTGAAAGAAATCTATAGTTAGTTGCAGAACTGACTATAACTTTTCTACACTTTTCTCTTTTTCTTTTCTTTTCTTTTCTCTTTATCACTACTTTGTGACTAGTTCACAACTTTCATCAACACCCACCCTCTTCTTCTACCTCCATTCCATCCCATTCATTTTCGGTTTAAAACACCGAAAACTAAAGCTAAAAATAGTCTTGTGTAAGTGTTATAAAATATAAAAATTCACCTCTCCTTTTCACTTTTCACTTTCCTTTCCTTTGTTCACCCCATAAGTGGGCCAATTATCCGAAAGAATACAACCACATGGTGCTACCGAAAGTTTTGCTATTTTCTAAATAGTATTTATTAGTACACTCTCACCATGGAAACATTCAAAGAACATTTAAAAACAACATAATTGACATTCCCTTCAATTGAAAAATTAATCATTAATGTGAAGTGGACCGAAAAAAACCCAACCACGATTGTACCCTTACCCATGTTCCTTGTATAATTTGTGTATTTTGACAAACAGACAAGCATGAAAATGTGTATGTATTTTACATCATGCATAGGTACATGTAATTAATTTCTTCTTTGCAGTACACTATATCTTCATCTTCACTGCTGTAGATTCAGGGTACTAGTATTTCAAACCCTGCTGGCTCAGGGACAAACTAATTTATTGGGTGGGTTAAAGGGTGATGCAATCCTGATAATAAATCAAACGGAATAAAAATACAAAAATCACAGAAGCAGATTTAGCAAACCTAAACAAACATACAATATTAAAAGAGAGTGTTATAGGTTTAACTAATAGCCCTGAATTCTGATCAGCAGACTTTGTGGGCAACTACATTGGTTCGTAATTAATCGACTGGCTTGAATCAATTGTTTTCATGTAATGGGTACTGTATCTTATCAAAGGTAAAATAAAATCTGAATATCCCTTGTCTAAGTGAAATTTACAGAGCCAAATTAAGGTGCTTATTGTGCTCATGTATTCTCAAACAATACATATATAAGTCACTTCTTGTTGTTATGTCTGACTGTTCTCAAAACTTTGGCTGATCTATTTGAGTTTATTAATGGTTGCATGTCCCTCTAAGAATAAAAATTGTGTCTCGCTAGCCCCTAGAGCAAGTGGTTCGCATGCTCATTCTCAGGCAATCCTCCTACTGTACGGACCTTGCGGATATCGGTAATTATGTTTAGTTTGGAAATATACTCTCTGTGTACATCCTGTGTACAACTCAAAGAGGATTGTCACCCTAAAAACAAGTTGACTTGAATAAAACGAGAAACATCAGTTCATTTTTTGACTGAGCCAAATCAGACTGATTACAAACAAGTTACAAAGAATTTTTGTCCTCATAATATTATTATCATTATTGTTTAATTCTTCAAGGTTTCAACAATCTGCTTCATCAATTTTTCTGCTTTGATCAAAATAATATTTTTAGGGATTTTATGTGTGTAGAAAAAAAAGCCATCCAATTTCATACACACTGCATGTAATTGGATAAAGTACTGTAGATCATCAATGAGCTTGATTTGACTGGATATTGACTGATCCATCAGTCAATATTGATATTATGATGTTCCTTTCATGTTTATATAGAACACCAAGACTCATGAGGAGCTGCAGACGAGTCATGCCGATCTCCAGAAAGCCTATCAGGTAATGGATCCTTTCAGTGTTCCTATTCATTTATGTAGCAGGGCGTTCAGACGTGCTTTTATATGCATAGCTAGCGTGTACAAAACTGAGTCTTGTACGTACTTTGTCTAAATTTCCCCGTCTGAATGATCATGTAAATGCGTATTGCTATCCTGACATTTATAAAGCATTTTGTACATATTTCTTATAGCGATACGCGTAAAGTGGACGTGTGAATGACTGCCTGTAGCGATACGTGTATAACGGGATGGAGCTTGCGAATTTGACATGACCTTTGTGTACTAGAAGTGTGCGCTCCTTTCTGGAACCAAAACGACATGTGCAGATTAGCAGTTATAGTTCCACTGCACTTATACTGCCAGTGGAGCTTATAATTTAATATGTGTATAAAGTATGTGGATGTGCTGTATCCTGTTATTCCGTTTTGTACGAAACGTGTATAAACTCTATGTATGAACGTCCTTTAAAGGGAATATACTGTACGGGGAAGACAAAAAGTCTGTAAACAGGTTATCGTGAGCAATCTTCTGGGCAATGGGCTTAAATTGATCTATTTTCCATTTTAGAAACTTGCTGAAAGTTATTTGCCCTCAAATTATCCAGATTTGGAGTATAAAGTAGGGATTAAATCACAAATCCTCAAATTGCTTGGGCCAAACATGTTGAGGATTTGTGACTAATTTATATGATTATGATTGTAAACTGTTGTTGGTGCATTTCAAATGTAAAAAATAATTTTTCCCTTTTCCTGAAAATGTTTGTGAATTTTTGACTGTGAGATTTTTTACACATTATCATTGGGTCACTGGTGTTTCATGAGCGTTTCAAATGGGACATCCCATCCTTAAAGCTGATTTAATAAGAGCAGATGCCTGTTTTGGTTTACATATTGATTCTCAAACCCAATATTTGCTGATACTAGTACATGTACCCATATTGATTGACACAGTATCAGCTCTACCATTACACCTATGGGCCCATCAATGGTGTACATGTACATGCGTGTGCTGTTAATACTGTTAGTTTTATTGCAGTGTTTTAAAACACTGATTCTGCCTTTGCAAATTCAGCATACCGTAAACAGTACCCCCGTAAACGGCATGTTGGATAAGCGTTTACATTCAGCATTTCAAAATGCTGATTCTGCCTACACAAATTGAGCATAAACACACCTATAGTTTATCCAGCTCCAGGTATAAAGGTGGCAGTGTGATCTCACATCTCTCGGATTAAAAATACCAGTAACAAATGTTACGGTTTTATTCCCACCATCTGACCGCGCCTTCATATCTTAATTAAATGAAAATCATATAGTTTCCTGGTACCGCCTCACAATTGACACATAATTTTGTGAGTTACTATGAATTATTCTTTTTGCCAACTACATATCAAATTTGAGGTGAATTCTCCAGAGTATGTATTAACTTTTTGTATGATATAGGTACATGTAGTGAGTTGGTCACATGTAACACAAATATATTGTTTTTTGACATGTTATAAAATTGCCTAAAATCAAATTTTAGGTGGTGAATTTCCCCCCACATACAGATTATCTATTGAGTTGTGACATACATATCGTTGTGTATTCCTGTCTAGGGTATTCAAATTTCATTATCTCTCCCATGTTTGCATAATGCAGGCAGGCAGATAATTCTATTGTTGACAAATACTTCGCCCGGTAACAGCTGGCATATAAATGAGACAATATCACTGTTATGTTGCAGCAAAAAGGAAACAACTGACAATAGACCATTTTTATTTTGTATGAAGATTTTATTCTCGTTGTTGAAGCAATTAGTAACCCAAAATGGGGTTTTAGTTCAGAATCATAAAATATAAACATTTGCTGTACATATAAACTAAAGAGAAAATGAAAGCTTGTCTTGCTCTCATAAGGAGGAGAGTTCAGCTGTTATATAATGTCTTTAAATTAAAGAAAACTGTTGGGTTACAATGAGTTACATTTATTTGAAAGACATGCTTACAATAAGCCATTTTTGTATTTTTGTATTCACAATTTTCCCCCTAACTGCCTAGTGATGCGTTATTGCATTCACCTGTATTTCGTCATTCAGTTTCAATGGATGGAATGCACTCTGAATCAAGTAGTTGTTGCTTCTCAAACTGCCTCGTACAAGCTTTGGGGTAACAGTGGTAACATATTATTTGAACAATGTGCATACAATTTGCATTTATAATGAAAATGTTCTATTCGGATGTATTGAAAATGGTCTATGAATGATATTGTACTCTCCACAAGACTACTTGTACTTTCACCGTTATGCTCCATGGAGGCATTTCCACAACACTGATGCATATAAGACCCTTAGAGCAGGACTTCGTTTGGCAGAGAAAGACTTAAGGCTTAAATGCTCTTTGTATTAATTCCTGAAAATTTGTCTTTTTACACTTCGTCCCTTTTGTCAAAACACCTTTATTGTGGTGGAGTGTTTGTATACAATTGTTCTTAATGAAGTGTGCAATGCTAGATGGTAAGAAGAAAAATGTTTTTGATACTTTGTAAAAAAATTGATATTTAAAAAAGGTAAAACTCAGCTGACATTTACATAGAATAAAGTCAAAGGATGCTAATCTTTTTAGAAAAAGTTTTTGTGAGATTTAACCATTATTTTTGTGATGATCCTTTGAATATCTAATGAAATGTTCACTCTTGGACAAATTTGGAACTAAAGGTGTTTGTGTGTATCAGTTGATGAATTCAGAACACAAGAATGGTCACCCTACAAAGTCTTTTCTGCCAGAAGCATCACTGTGATGGCAAATGCTAGTGGATTGACAGGTGTGATTTGGCAATTATAATTTCAAAGATAATCAATTCATAATAAGACAATATCCTTGGTGCACCACACACAAGCCAATAGACCATTTTATTATGTGTGCAAATTTCATGCATGTCGTTCAAACATTACTTTACTGATGGTAACCCCAAAGCTCGACCGAGGTTTGTCTGAGCAGGAAGGTGTTAGAACTGGAGTCGGCACGGAGAATAATTTATTCCTACACCAGTCGCGTTCATTGATAGCACAAAAGAATATTTGACGCATTTAGTTCTTTGATCCAGTGACAACCACCGCCAAATATGCAAGACGAATTTTGGATGGATTTAGAGGAATATCTTTTTTGTATGCGCAGAAGATTTCAGAACCTCTTCATGAACGGAAGTGCATGTGCAGTAGTTGTACATCTTATAATGATACGATTATGTGAATTTCAGATTATAGCGTTGATTCGTTTTTGTGATAAATGGAGAATACTGTCGAAAACATGTCAGAGAAATGTCTCCTTATTACACATTAGGCAATCATATTTCCTTAAAAATATCTTGTAAATCGTTTATTGAGTGTTTCACCTTCTATGGAAACAACCTCAAATTCGTGTCCGGAGATGTCCGAAAAAGTTACGGACCAAATTCTTTCTACAATTTTATCAACATTTTCATTCGCTCACTCCAAAACTCATTCACAGTGTGTGTAAAAAGATCAGCTATGAACTCCCAGCGAAGGCTGAACGGTTGACATATTCCTCAAACCAGATTTTCTTTTGTTATTCAGAGGAAGGCACTGCCTAATTAGAAATACAGCGTATTGTTTGAAACACCTGAATGTCTCGTATTTTTATGAGGCGGCGGTCATCATAGATCAAAGGAGGTCTAGCCGAGCGCAGTCCATCCGTGCTAGGTCCATGGTCTGAGTAGCAAGAACCAATAGGTTCAAAGTGCATTCCGGCCATTGAAACTGAATGTACAAAATACAGGTGAATGTTATAGCGCGTTACCATGCAGATAGAGCTAAAGTTGTGAATACATTACCAAAACGGCTTCTTCACATCGTCTCAGCCAAACAGAGGCATCATGAATTATTTATTATTCTTTGTAACTTGTGTTGCTGTTTCTGACAAATGGTATTTGGAATATACATGTATGACTCCTTCACTATTAGGTGATGAATAATGCAAAGAACTAAAAAATTAATTTTCTTCACCTTCACAGTATCATTCATAATTCATGAATCTCCTACCAGACAGAAGTATAGTGCATTGGCATGTGTGCAAGGCGCACAACGAGGACTGCTACGGTGTATTTTCTAAATAAGCCATTCTTGAAACATATTTACAACTTATCCCTGAGTTAGAAGTTATGCAGTATTACTATCACCTGCATCTAATAATTCATTTTTAATGGGTGGAACGAACTCTAAATCTACTGGGCGTTGCCACTCGGACAAACCTTGAACAAGCTTTGAGGTACTACCTTTAGCAAAGTATTGTTTGAATGACGTGCATAAAATTTGAATACATTTACAAAAATGGTTTATTCATATTCTGATACACCACAAGAAGAAGGACAGAAAAGAATCAATGCAGTTTAATTTTGCCTGATACACTTTTTTTTTTTACAATATAACCTGAAACATTTATTCAATTTCAACAAGTCTATCTTTCCCTTGCAGTGTCTGAAGGTCAAGAAAAACGATGTTGAACAAGAGCTTGCCGAAATCCAACGCCAAATGGCAACGTCGCGACCAAGGCTGCAATCGGACTTACTTCTCTCCTCCATAGAGGGCGACCTCCCCCAACTACAGAGCACTCCGACGTCAGAAGTCAATCTCCTCAGTGAACTCAAAATATTTGTGAGTAGAGTACACATCTCCTAGGGCCATATTCATGAAACCTTGCTAAGCCTAGCAAGTTATTTATTGTATTCTCCTACATGCATTTTTAGCAAACAAAGGCTGTCAAGGTCAAGGTTGATATCATACTTTGGGTCAGCTTATTATAATTGTGTCCTTCCTGACTGCTACCCATGCACAATTTATGTATCTATTTGTATTTGTTGTTTGTTGTTGTTACTGTATATTGTGTATGTTAATCCTCTGTGTGTATGCTTTAGTGAATTAAATAAACTTACCGTATCGACCGGTAGATTAGACGCACCCGTAGATAAGACGCACCCCGACTTTGAGCACGCAATTAAAAAAAAAAAAAATTCAAACAAACACGTATACACATGTATGGGACTATGCATTGTGTGACAACGTTCAACAAAATAGATGGCTTTGATAGCCTGACACAATTGACGTACCACTATTACGATTTCAATCACATCACCAGCATAATTCCCGGTACTAAGAAACACCAGGACTAGTATATGTCCGAGACAGATACCACGAAGGAGAAAGCTAAGGCTCAAACTCCAAAACTCCGTTAGATGGGGGCCGCCCGTACATATGTATACGTGTCGGTTTTAAAGACCCGACTTTTGCTAACGCTGCGGATAAGACGCATCCGGACTTTGCCGTGATTTTCAATGGAAAAAACATGAGTCTTATCCGCCGAAAAATACGGTGAACTTAATTGATAAGTTCGTTTTTGACATACCCCCCAGGTCAACGATGACCAGCTCCCGTCTCCAATCTGCGGTCCTGTGGTTTATGAGACAGATCCCGGCCGCTTCCAGCCCTTTTACGAGGGCAGTCTGCCTTCTAGCCCGCCGGGCAGTCAGGGCCAGGGCCGGTCAGAGGTGCTGACCAAGCTGCAGGTGATTGCAGAGAGCATGATCAGCGAGGTACAGAGCATGTTGACTGTGCAGCATGACGGAGTAGCGCCAGCAGATCAGGAGTTCCTACAACAGGTCAGTCAAATTTCTTCTTCCTTGTAAAGCTTCGGCCTCTTGACAAGTATTCTTATACTTTTTGTGGTGCTTGTGTGCCATTTGCTATGCTGGTGTTGTAGAAATGGTGTGTTCCTGGATTCATTCTTTGAACAGATAGCGCTTGCGGTGCATGTAAATACTCCCTTGTCTCCAAGGCCGTGTTTATCATCTTTCCAGAATTTGAAACGCCTTTCAATACCCACTATCAAAAGGCGTTTCCAAAGGCCTTTTCGAACGCGTTTAAAAAAAACGTTGCGTTTATCAACTCAAAGTTGCCCAGTCGAAAACAGGCCTTGTCACTGTGCTGCTGTACTGCGCCGTTTGACCAAGGAAGGAGGTGCGGTGCGCGCTTTGTGATCGAAGTAGAAAGTCGTTTGTGTTTATCTCGCTTCTATAAATGCGTTTCTGGCTCAAACGTGTTCCGGATCGCATTAATTTTTTGCGTTTCAAAAGGTTTTCTGAACCCCATAATCAAAACAACTTTGCGTTTATCATCTCATAAAAATTCCCTGAAAGGCGTTTGGAAACCTTAAATCTACCCAAGAAAAGAGATGATAAACGCACCCCAAGTTACTCTGGGTGCAATGTGACCCCTTCCAAGTGCGATTTAAATGGCAAGAGGGTGGGGGCAGCTCTAGTTGTTGCTGGGAGAACATGCCACAGGCTGATGATACTTGGGAAGAAGGAGTGCTGGAAAGATGATGTCCAGCAGTGCGTTTGCCGGAATTGTGTCTTTGATCTGACTGGAGAAGTGGCTCAATAAGCTGTTAAACCTACATTGGTTACCAATACTGCAGAGAATAGCATTTGAAGTCTCACTAATTGTATGCAAAGCACTTCTTGGTGAAGCTCCTGGCTACATTACAGAATTATTGAGGTACAAAACTAGTAATCATGGTTGCGATTTGCAACGGATCCTCTGCTTTTACAGATTCCATCATTCAAAACAAAAGTAACGTTAGGTGATCGAGCATTTGCTTGTGTATAGCCCCCAAGCTCTGGAATAGCTTATCCCTGAAAGTTAGGAAAGCACCATCTGTAAACAACTTTAAATCAAAGCTCAAAACACATCTATTTCATTAATAACAAGCATGTTAGGAGTCCTCTAAAGCGTGGTAAAATATATACTTCATGGAATAATTTCTGCACTCTATAAATGTGTATATTAAAGTCACAACTCCCTTCACTTGCACGTGAAGTCACAAAACTAATTAAACTTTGAAAAATTCATAGCTTTTGTCTCCTTTGACAGATGTTCATCAAACCTTCGCTAAAAAGTTGCTTTCATTTTTCTGTAATAGTCAAAATGAATTAACCTTTAGGATGAACTTTCCCTTTAATTGAATTACTATATCCAGAATAGTTAGGTTAATATATAGGACATCCATACTGTGTGGGTATAATGAGTTAAATGGAATATCAGCTTAATGTACACTGTGCGTCACTCAACTCCAACCATATGTCTTCTAATTGAATGGAACAAATTAGCCGTGAAATGACAATAAAGCTCTCTTCGCCTCCAGTAATGCAGCTCTATTTGGTATCTAGCAATCCTATTAATTCATATTGTTAACACTGCCAAGAGAATTTGCTGGATTAACTTGTTATTCATGTGTTTTTGCACTGGTAATACACACCATTCACGTAGGGCAGTGTAGATTCTGGCATAGAAGGATTTAAAGCTACATGGGACTTGCCCTATGTTGTGTTTGTAATATTCAAATCTATCTGTTTATTCATTAATCTATTATAGTGTGGATAGCCCTTTCAGCTAAATGAAATTGGGATCCACAATAACACAATGAATAAATGTCATTAAACTTTGCAGAAAGAGAGCTGAAAACATATACACTATGAACATGGCCTTTTGTTATGGGGACAAAATTTCATAGGGTCCCTTTTAGATTTTGTCCACGTAACAAAAGACTGTGCTCATAATGACATGTGCACTGTACATGTATGTAAGCATACATTGACGTCCCACACATTTACATGGCTGTGCGGACAGCCCATCGTGCGAGGCTCATTTAGTAAATGAAATATTTTGTTTTTGTATGTGATGTAATTGGGTTTCCAGTGTTAGCCTATTGACTGGGTGATATGAAGCGACATACATGTAGTACATGTGGAGGGGTGGGTATTCATAGTAATAAATGACATAAACCATTTAAACATCTGCAGTAAATGATACGTTCACACGTGTATTAAATCTGTCTGCCGCTGCCATTTGCTATTAGAAAAGATCTATACCAACATTCATTTTGGTAAAACATTGTGTTAACATGTGCGTGATTCCCTATGATGAAAACACATTTTCACAGGGGCATCTTATGCATTATGTTTGTGGTTTGTCCGTCTGCCTGTCCCCTGTCCATTTATGAGTTCTTCTTGAATGATAGTGAGTGCAATGCTGGACATCAGGGCCCCGTAACATAAAGGTTTGCGATCAATCGCAAAATGGCAATGGCGAATCAACATCATTGTTGTATGCGCTGTTTGTTCCAAAGGCTGACCAGTAACTAATCAGAATTCGTTTTTCAAATTTGCAATTGATCACAAACCTTAATGTTACAGGGTCCAGGTGTGCATGGCGGACTGAGTCAATTGATTGATCATAATTGGTTTATAGACAAGTTTGAATGTAATTTAGATAGTCATGAGCAAGTACTTAGTGAAAAGTAAGCAACAGGCAAGCAATGGCCTTCATTTTAATGAGAGCACTTATAGGAGATTAAATAAGCATACTGTATGTGGCAAAATAAGCACTCATGCAGATTGAAGCCTAGAGCAATTTGGTCTTGAAAAGTCTCTGGATTTCAACAGTCCAGGTGTGTTCATTTCCATTGTGAGCTGTAGGAAACCTAAGCCTTCAAAAAATGTCAGTGCCATTGCTGATTGCTAATAATGGTAATAGGGGCATTCACACATGCCAAACTTAGTGAAATTTAAACACTGATGTTTTGACCTTGGCTGAAATTGCATTAATATTTTGCGTGTTAATGCAAAAATTGCATTAATTAGTGTGATCTTTTTCGAGGTCGAAATCATACTATTATTCTGATTTGGGGTGAATAGCTGCAATCTGTGGGCCAAAGCATGCAAGCATAATGCTCGCGACACTTCCTGGCAAGTGAAATTTCAATGAAATTGTATTTCAACGTGTATTTTAATGAAATGTGCACATACTATGTATTTTGTAGAAACGCACATAAAGTATGCGATGCTTGCTGAGAGTCCTCCATGCGTGAATACGTGGAAGAATTAATTAGATTTTGACAATGCTGGTCAGGATCTCACTAATTCTTATTTTGTTATTATTAATTTGTATTCATAAAATAAGCCTTCAGAGAGATAAAACTCTCTAATTAACTTTGTTCCATGGTCCTTGATTAATTCAGACCATGAAAATATTGATGATTCATTATGTTATCTGGGTTGGATGAACTAATTTTGGAAAATATGTCTTGCAAAACCTCCAACTGCTAGGGTTACTGTGTGTTAAGTGATTCACTTTGTTATTTTTTTTTAAATAAAATGAATGCAAGAGGATATTATGAGGATACCCATCAAGAGCTGGGTTCAACTGTTTCCAATGTAAACTCTTTCTACTAAGATTCAGGTTGAATTCTTTTTTTTTTGTTACTAAGATTCAAGTTTAACTCTTTCTAGTCAATTTTAGGGGGGCAGAGGGGAAGGGGTGATGGTCTCTAGGTATAATGTATTTATTCCTCTTCATTCATTCATCAAAAATGGGAAGGGAAAAGGGGGGGGGGGTGGGGGTTGGTTGGGAAGTGGATATGTGCAAGTTTTTTTTTTTTCATATGAATCCTACAGAGAGAAGAAAAAGAAGAGAGTGATTGGTTTGAACTCCACACTTCCCTCTTCACTGCTCATGTGACCATGTGTGTAGAGCGCCTGCCAATTACATGTAGTTTCATAAAGGACATACTTTAAATTTACACAAAGCCTGTAATGAAATTGCTCCTGCAGTATGAAAGTGTGTGAAATACACAAAAGGGCTAGGCGTGCTATGGCAACAATTTATTGATTACTTGGTTACTGGTAGAGAAAATTGAAGGATGATTAGATATTTTTAAGTATTGGTAGTAAAATATTAATGTTAAGTCATTAAAAATTAATGAGCGCCGTACAGTGTATGTATATAATCAAGAGGCTACGACCTCACTTCTATCGTAGTACTTTACTTGTGATAGAGCAAGGTGCAGGTATGAATTTATGTGAGGATGGAGTAATGTTTGCAAGCCAGATGCCATGAAATGAGAGAACCGTGCTACGCATTGCACCCCAGTGAAAAAAACCCTAATATTTCAATGGGGGTCCTTTTTTTCTTGCAGGGTCTACTATATTTCATCTGATGGAGGGAGGGGGGGGGGGGGGAGGGGGGGAGGGAAGGTGGCAAAATTGATCTTCATCACAGTGTAATTTGTGCTATTTGGTTGATTTTAATACTTGAATATAAGCTTTCACCTTTGTGGTTTGTTTCTAGTCAAGGGATCTACTGAAGATAGGAACATTTGCCCATTGCATATTGTGTGTGTTGTAGGTATGCTTATGCTACATGTACACATAGTACTGGTATTCTCTCTTTTCACTCATCTTTTAGAAGAGCATAACACTATACTTCAGTTTTTTTTTCCATTATTTCTGTTTGCATTTGTTTTCCAGGGGCGTCCTACATGTATGTTACAGTACATGTTAATAAACAATACAGTTAGGTACATGTAGCTCACGGAGAATGCAAGTTGATTCAATGAAAAGATATAGGATGAGGAAAAATTATAAACAGGGTCTTGTTTTACCAAGCTGTTCGTAAGTTACGAAAGACTTTACACTCAACTGGTGGCCTGTTGACCGGTTGGCCTGGTGACCTGTGATACCCAGTCGCCAGTATTAGTACTTAGTTCATTACCATGAGAATTAAAAGTATATTACATACAAAATATATAAATATAATGTTCACCACTCTCATTTTCCCTCTTTCCTTCTTGATATCTCACCAGTCAAAAGTATTTTACATTCCATAAACTAATTACATGTATTCATATTCCTTTCATGTTTTGTATAGTACATGTATGTATTTTGTATTAAAGAATGTGCTGGCATGTACATGTACATAATTTTGTTATCATTCTATATTGATGTTGATATTGTTGATATAATAATCTGGAAACGGTTGAAGTCTAGTTTCACTGTAAACGATGTGTATACATGTACTCTATGTGTCATGTACAAATTCAATTATGTTGGCTCCATTTTTTCACTATGAAATTGAAGATATAATTATGCATCTAACATACTGAAGTACAGATGAATATATACATGTACCTGTAGCTCTTTGGTTTGATGGAAACATTTATGAGGGGGGATAAGGGAAAAGGAAGGAAAAATGTCAGACAAAGATTAAGAAGAAGAACAAAGAAGAAGATTCTTGAAAGCTATACCTAAGATTCCAGCAGACGGCAGTGTAATCATTAACTCAAAAGCACACACATTTATGGTAATAATCATATCACTATGCCTTCTTTGAAATACATGCGTATCCTATTGTTGGGCTAGTGATAGGTATACTAACATCATCCAAGTATCCATACTTGAATCTGTCACATTGTCTTGTTCATTGGATACTGGTCAGTCTGATTATGTTATGGGTACTGGCAGCTAACATATGCAGGTATTCAGGGCAAAGTAGTGGACAAGCAGAGCGATTCAGCCTGTCCTATGCATGAGAGACTCTAGTGAGTACATTTACATTGTAGGACCTCATTTTATGAAAAGTACATTTCCCAATATGTTTCCAAATGTTGTAGGATTGAATACGTCGCCACCCCCCCCCCCCCAAGTATTGTAAAATGGTGTTTAAATGCTTCTACCCTCTTTTCTTTACAACACGCTATCATGGTGTATGTATGTTATGTATTTCTTCATGCAGATATGCCAAAGTATGAAATGTCATTTTTGCAATTGTACTCTCCTTGAAAATGTGTATGCAATTATCTTTTGACAATTTTCTACTGGTAAATTACTGTTTTGAAAATGAAACATACTTGTTCTTATTTTTTCTCCCACCTTTCTCCTATCTCCTTTACTCCTTCATTGTTTCTTCATACTTTTCTCTTTTTTTGCTCCCATGTCTGTCATCTCTTCATCATTCCTTTTCCTCTTGACATCACTGTTCTTATTGTCCTCCCTTGGTTTGCTTCTCTTCGCTCCAATCTTTTCCTTCTCTTCATCATACCACCATCCTCCTCCTCTCCTGTCATTCTTTGGTTGCCCTTGTTCTCGCCCCTGTCTTCATTCTACACTCTTCCTTGTCCTTCACCCTCTCCTCCACCCTCTCCTCCACCCTCTCCTCCACCCATATTTACATATCTTCTTTTCTATGCTATTTTCATTTCCTCTCTGGCTTAATGTTTCTTTTTGTTATCCTCTCCATCACATCTTCTGTCCATCATTGTTTTTCCCACTCCCCTTTTTCACTTGTTTTCTTTGCCTTTCTTTTCACCACTGTTCTCTTCTCCATTGATTTGTCGATCACTTAATTTCTTCCTTCCATTTTCTTCCATTGCTCTCTTATTTCTTTTCTGCACATCTATGTATACTTCATCTTTCCCCTCTCATTCTTTCTCTTTCTGCATTTCTGCTCTCCTGTTCGCTGTCCATTTTGTTTCCCTGGCTTATCTCTCTTTCATCTATATTTCCACCATGTCTTTACTCTTTATCAATACCCTTTCTCCTTGATCTATCCTTCTTACCCCTCTCTTCATCATCCTTCTTTATATTATACCATCTTTCTCCTATCCATTTACTCTCTCTTTGTCTTTCTTTTTCCTCACTTATTTCTTATCCACCGATGCGTCAAGTTATTTTTATCTCACATTTCCTTTACTCTTGCTCTTTATCTTTCTTCTCCACACATGTTCATCATGTCCTCCTCCCCACCTTTTCTTGAACCGTTCTGCATATTCCTCTTCTCCTTGTTCTTCTCTCCATCATTTTGTCTATCTGTGTGTTCTTTCTAACAGACCGTGCATCAGCTTCGGCTGCAGCTAGACAGCCTCCTGTGCAACATGAAGTGGGTGGTTGAGGCAAAGAGAAACTCAGATGAAAGGTAATAAGTGCTTCCAACTGTTTACTCTGCCTGTTCCAATCTCCAAAATATGCACCTTTTTTGTAAATTGTATTTATTTGGTCCATTTAAAAGATACATATGTGGAAATTCATTTTGTTCACATGATAAAAAATATCTAACATTGAACATACAAACATTTTTTTACATATTAATTGACAACATCATACATACACGGTACTACAACAGTGAAATTAAACATAAACATTCCAAGTCAAACTGATGGGTTTACGTAAAATGACAAATAATGACAGGTTTTACATAAATCAAACTGGTGCCATATCATACATACTATCATGCAATAATGTGATATTAATGTACAATTGAATTAAATAATTATCGTACAATGAAATATTGATTAGGTCCCTTTAAAATAGTGAATATGCATTGATATACCGTTACAAATATTCCAGGTGAACTCGGCATAACTAAGGAAGTAGCATTATAATTTTTGTCACACTGGTTTGAAAGTGTGACACTTCTGTTTTCTCTTTCAAAACAGTGTGACTTCAGGCCATATTTATGAAACATTATTAAAGGGAAAGTCCACTCTGAAGTTAAGTTGATTAAATAAAAGCAAAAGCATAGAAGGAACATTTACCGGTAAGTGAAAGTTTGATGAAAATCAGTCAAAGGATAAGAAAGTTCTGATTGTTTCAAGTTTTCAACATCTTCGTCTCTTTGTGAATGGTTTTGACTGTACTTCTGTTTTCTCTTTCAAAACAATGTGACAAAAATGGCCTCTGGGAGGAAGATGTGCTGTGTCTTTGTAGACAGGTTCGACAGGTTTTATATATAGAAGGGGGATACTGCTCTTTTTTTTAGCCTCCTATTCCAATATTTAAATTTTTATAATGTTTATATGATCAATTGATACATGACCTGTATATTATTATTGTTTCTATTTTTTCATTTCATTTATTTCCACATTCAAATTCAACAAAATAAAACAATAACAATGTAAAAAGCAAATGTAACCAGTAACAAACATAACATTCAAGTACAAGCGAGCATAAGGTATCAAAGAGAGATTAAGAGCGTATACATAACATAGTATTTAAATGCGGAGGGACCACCAAAATGATTTGGAATAAATAGAACAAACTTGAACTACCTCTCTTTCCTCTTTTTGAACAGGGCAATCAAAATGGGAGAGCAACTCAGAGGGCTTCGAGAGGAGAATTCTCAGCTGAAGGCTTCACTTGAGCGGTCTGCAGCAGTCAACGACGTCAATGTCGACGAGGAACACCTGGCCCTCGGTCATGTGACCAATGAGCTAGAGCTGGCAAGAGCCGAGGTGGAGATCATGGAATTCACGGCACTGAGAGACCAACAGAGGATCGCTGATCTTGAAAACATGGTCAGATATGATCACAATTCTGATATTGAATACTTACAATCATAAACTTAACATTCACTCACAATTGTAGACATTCAAGTCACCAGTTTGATTTGGATTTACAACTTTGATAAAAACTCCAGAGAAGAGTTAAATTTGTAAAGAAATTTGTAGCCTACCTTTTCAAAATCTGTATAACCTAATTGCACAACCATTTTGTTAGTAGAGAGCATAATGTAAATAGAAAGACTTTAGTGGAGGGTAGCATGTAACCTAGAGTTAGAGTTTATCTATAAGCAGACAATACTCTCACTTAGTTGATTTTTTGTTTGTTTGCAGTTGTTTGGACTTGTTTGGCACATAAAGAGTTATCAAGTGTCAATTTTGCCTCACCAAGCTCAGTTGTAAATGAGTGTTGTTCTGGACATAACTTTCTGTCTGCATTGGGTTCAAAGATGTCACCACATCTGCACTGTAATGCGGAATTCATGACATGCTTCCCTTTGGGGCGATGTCAGTAACCCATTTACGCTTTCGGAGCCAGAGAGCTAAAGATAATGACTGAATTTTCTTGATTTTAAATGATGATCCATATACTTCCACCAATCTGCTCCTCCAATTTGTATGTTTTATTGAATTCAACTTGACAAGTTCTACAGATTTGTTTATCTCATTCTCTATTTTTTTTCTTACTTATTTCCCTAGATAACCAATACGCAGAAGGACCTAGATATTACATCATCAGAACTGAAGTACCAAATGCAGGAGATGGATGAACAGATGCAGCTCAGACATCTAGCAGAGAGGGAGCTAGAAGAGACAAAGAGGTAATTGTCATCAGATGACACAGTGGAAAGGAGACAGTCACACCTGTCTAGAGATACCACCTTGAGGGACACAGACAGGTGGTATTTATAGGCAGGTGGGCTTTAGGAGACAAAGAGGTACAGTGAAACCTGTCTATAGTGGCCACCCAAGGGAAACAAAAATTGTGGCCTTTATAGACAGGTGGCTGCTATAGACAGGTTCTTTAACACATGATCTCTCTCCCAGGGAATTATTTTAGTGGCCACTTTAGATAGGTCGGCTGCTATAGACAGGTGGCCACTAAGACAGGTTTGACTGTAATTGTCATCAGATGACACAGTGGAAAGGAGACAGTCACATCTGTCTAGAAAGGCCACATTGAGGGACACAGACAGGTGGTATTTATAGACAGGTAGTTTACATGGACAGGTGGTCTTTATTAACAGGAAGTCTTTATGGACAGGTAGTTTTTTTATGGACAGGTGGATAGAAAGAAGTGGAATGCACGGAACAACTGAGTCTGTAAACATCCAAGTTTGGCAATAGAGACTAAGATCACTTCCTTATCTCAGTGAGGAGAGAGCAAGAAGAGAAGAGAGCGTACTAGTATTTTTGTTTTTTTGGTAGACCAGTTGTGTCCAGACTCAATCGAGTCAATGTACTTCACAGCCTAGGATCTAGGCTTTATAGACAGGTGCACTTACATACATGTAGCTATAAACTTCTACGAAGAGAAGTAGTCTAATTAAGTGGTTACTATAGACTGGTCTGTATAGCTGGATATTGAGAAGAGAAGGCAAAAGAAATAGGATAGGATACTGACTGGAATACTCAAGAGATAGAGAAGCACATTATGACGACGTATCCTGAACAAGGAACTCATGAGTGGTATCAGAAATCTCCCCACACACCCAGCTAGAGCAAACACAGGATGGTGACATGTTACGCCAGCCAATACAAGCATTGTGATCAGCGAATCACATGCCAGAGCGCAATGCACAAGCTGCAACATGCAGTTTAGAAGATTTCCTAAGCGCAATATTGTGGCATATTCCCTGATCCGCATCCCTCAAGATAGCCAGAAAAAGGGAGGAAACAAATACAGGTACCACATTTTTTAGTGACTCTCTTTCACATACACAGCTATTGGTCAGGTACAGTATCAGCAAAATGGTTGCAAGTTTTTTTGTTTTTTTGCGGATAGGTAGCCTATATGAACAGGGCTACTATGGAAAATATCCCCACTCTGTTTCACTAATCTGATATTGAAAAAAATACACAGTTTCCTTTCTCCTCTGAATCCTACATGTCCTCTCTTTCTCCTTTTCCCTTCTCAGGATCTTAGATGCCACCCAAGGTAGAGTGGACACTCTTGTGAAAGGTGAGAGTAAATCATCTTTTTGCACACTGCTCTTTCCATTTATTTTTCATAGATTTGTTTAGAAGAGAATATACATGTATACAGTGACTGACTGATTCCAAGATTGATTTGCTTTTTAACTGCACTTTTAATTTTAACATAATTATACTAATTGTTAAAAAAATCTTTTGACACTTCTGAAAAAAAAAAATCAAAGTAAGTACAGCTCGAATCAAGCTGAAATGGACACATCATAAGGGATGAATTTTTTTTTTTTTAGAAAAGTGTTTTGTGACATTTCATTGATTACTTTTCTTGCAATAGTCCCATGCGAATTTCATGAGATTTTCATCTTTGGATAAATTTGGATGTAAAAGTTTGCGTTCATCAGATAATTGATTCAGAACACATCAATGGCCATTGTGCATCACAAATGCCAACCCACAGCTTCTTTCCTGCCAGGATATCATGCATTATAAATGACGCTGTGATGGCGGTTGCTAGTGGATTGACAAGTGTGATATGCAATGGGTATTGTTGTGATCTGAATTAATTTTTTTACACACACACATTTTTTGGTCCAAATTTGTCCATACATGTAAGTGAAAATCTCATTGAATAGTAAGAGGATAAATATAAAAATGAAATCTGCTTCTAAAAATTTTACATCCTTTGACTTTATGATGTGTTAATTTCAGCTTGATTGTAGCTCTGATTAATTTTTGTATTATTTTTCAAGTGTCAAAAGTTTTTTTCAACACCTAGTACAAGTACTGGTCTCGAACTGGTCTCGCACATGTACATGTAATGTGAAAGGTCTGTAATGTTACCTTGTTGTCAATATACTTAATTATAATGTATTTGTCAGTAGAGGGCAGCATATACTATATGTTATAGACCTGTAACTTCGTGTGATGTTGTATTCAAGTTCACTCATACAATAATCTTCAGTGTGTTTGTAAATCAATGGAGTATGCATACATAGAATTTGTTTTAATGCAGAAATATCGGAAGCACTACACTGACCGTCCCATTTTCATGAGACAAACTCAACAACTAAATGTGACATTTTGAAGTCTTTTTTTTCCCATTTTGGAGGACATTCCCATATGACATTTGTCTGTTGAAAAAGATTAATGTGCATGAAACTTGTTTATTTATTATCTATGAAATGTATTGTCATGTTTGTATCATATTTTACTATGTATGTGAATATGTTTTTTATAATGCTAAATATGTTTTTTATGTTGATGGAAATAAATGAAGTTCAATCAATCAAACCGTACGAAGCCTGGTTACAGGTGAAGACACAAAAAATTGTATTAAGCTACATGCATTTTAGTGACGAAATAGGAAAGTAAGTCTCCAATTCATTAAAGTGCATATGATGAATGCTGTAGGTTCAATGATCTATTCATGAGCAAATGTTATTTTATTTGATATTGCTATATGTTTTCTGAAGTGTGTCTTTGTCGTCTTTTGCAGGCACCAATTCAGAAAGTGAGGAGAAACAGATCTGTTCTTTCTGCAGAGGATTAATGGTGAGTGGAAATGAGGTTATTAATCCATATCTCCTTGAAGAAAGTGCAATATGAATGGCTTTGAATGTTTCCATGGTGAGAGTGTACTAATAAATACTGTTGCAAATACCTGTTGCAACACCGTTTCAAAAATGCCCATTCCTCTTGAGTTTTAAACTTTTGAAAACCCTTTCAGACATGCCAACCAGTACGATTTTGTTGTATTTAGTATGATTTTTAGTACTGAATACGACAGTACGATTTTCCTTTAAAAGATACGATTTAAAAAAAAAAAAAAAAAAAAAATCTTTTTTTTTTTTTTTTTTTTTTTTTTTTTTAAATCTTATTTTGTGTGTGTGCCATATTCAGTGGCGAAATATCCATTCTGTTTTGTAACGTATCCTACCAGCATCTCACATTAGCAATTTGGGGATGTTCATTGGTTCATCGAGCACACCAGTCATGACAAAATCATGCATATTCAACCAACGCTCCATAAAAAATGCCCGATGTAGGAACTGTAAGAGACATTCATCCGTTTTTTTTTAATACATTTTTTGTTGGTAAAATACAACTTTTTGGATTAAAGAATACAGTTTTTGAACCCCAGAAGTTGGCAGGTTTGGTTTAGGTGACTTCGCTGATCTTTATTCTAAGATCCAAATAGATGCTCTTGAAGAAACCGTTGATAGGTCCCTCGATTACCGCCCGACAAAAATGAAGACACGAGATCATCTGGTGTATGGTTGATGTACTTTATTATGTAGGAGAAAAACCCCCTAGTTATGGGGCGGACTTGCTTGCGACCTAGGACATGAGGTCGAGCACTGGGTTGGAGTTTGTAGTGGCTTGGGCAATACTGTACAAGTATGCCACGTACTGGACGGCCTTGCCACGTACTGAACGGCCTTGCCACGTACTGATGGGACGGCCTTGGTACGGACAAAAACAAGGACAACCACTCTCGCTGGCTAGTAAGATGCAAGTGACGCTAACGCGCCTACCCGAACAGGCCTTGCCAGACATAGCTACTTTGCATATATCGGCGAAACAATTTTACTAACATTAATTGAGTAATGCTAAATATGTTGAGTTAATTGAGTAGGTGAAAACTTTTGAATAGAAAAGTATATCACACACAGGTTAAAACAATCCAAAACGACTCGTAATGTTCATATAAAATGTTATATAGTAATTAAATTAAATGATATGATAAATGAATGACAGGACTACTTAGTCGGCGAGGAAATAAATAAGTGACACGTTTTCTATACATTGTGACGTGGCTAAAACGGCGCCAAAAGAAAACTACAGTGTCCTTAAGAAAACAAACCAGAATATAATGTTCACGCTTTTAGTCGCTACACTCTCATACTATTGTGATAGCATGTGTTGGCACTTATACATTTGCTTTACAGCGAAGATGTCTCCCATTATTGGTAATACTGTAATCGGTATGGGATGAAAAGAGTGAAGATCAGATGAAAGAGCAAACATTTCACTTTCCCATTGTTACCAGTAAAACATTTTTCTAACATTTTCCTGGCTTGGGGCCAACAGGCCACTGGTCATGTTGAGTTTTTGTGAAAATCTGATTTTTCACTCAAAAATACGATTTTTGAGGATATTCAGTCTGATTTTTTGTGTCAAGAGGTTGGCATCTCTGCCCTTTATGTTGGTGAAACATTAAAACTCTAGATATTTTGACAAAAATGTAACATGACATGTTATGTGAGCATAAGAAGTAATTTTCGTGTCATGGTTGACTGAAAAAAACTTTAAAAATCGCACAAGAAATGCCAAAATGTATTGTTAAAATGGCATGAACAATTACCCTTGTGATTTTTGAAAAGTGACATTTGTGCATGTTTGCTCACTCAAGCATGACTGATTGGATTAATGTGATTTTCACATGGAAGTTAGTCAATAAATTAAGGAACAATCCTGCCAAATCATTTTGCCAAAACCTTTTCGATCAAAAGTTATGCTAATTTGCATAGCGGTGGACTTACTTTTTTTGTTGTGTTTATTTAGCTACCAATTAATGAATGTTTGATCTTTCACCTATGTACAGTTTATTTTCAATTCAATTCAAGGTGTTTTATTCGAAGTTGTAGCCAAAAGGCTAAATTGCAAGCGAATTTACAAAGTAAAAACATCGAAAATTACATACATCGAGAGAAACTATACATCAAAATAGCAAAAAGAATCCATTTCTCTCTTCATCCATGTATCTATCCATCTTCACCTTATTCATTTATCTGTTTATTTGGATGTCCATCAAGCTATCTGTCACAAGTGGACTGAAAACAAGCTAAGGTCATTTTCAAAGATTGTGTTTCCACAGGTTACAAAACTTCTCTCTAAACTCACTGAACAGCATGTCTACACGCAAACAAATCAATATCGTTTCAGTATAGATTTTTTGTGTCTGGACACCGTGTCAGCAATATGATGAGTTTTGGTATAGTTTTTTTTTGTGTGGACACCCTGATCGCTAAACAATGATTCTTAAACGGAATATACTGTACTGGGAAGACAAAAAGCCTTCAAAAGGTAATCGCGAGCAATGTTTTTTTGCCAATGATCTTATTATTGTTCATTTTAGAAACCTGCTGAAAGATATTTGCCTTTAAATAATCCACAGTTGGAGTAACTAGTCATTAAATCACAAATCCTCGAAGTGTTCAGGTTGAACATTTTGAGGATTTGTGATTTAATTCTCAATTACTCCAGCTGTGGGTCATTTGAGGGCAAATAACTTTCAGAAAGTTTCTAAAATGAACAATACATGAATTTAAGACCATTGGTAAGAAGATTGCTCACAATCATCTTTTTGAAGGCTTTTAGTCTTCCCAGTACATTATATTCCCTTTAATCGAGTTTCGGTTTATATTTTTTTTTAGCGTGTGGATTATAATGATTATTCTTTATAGAACATATAGCTATATGATGAATATTTGTGTATGAACACAGGGTAGTAACTTGGTAGGAACATATGCTAACTGATGTGCATCAGATCTCTATCTCTCGCTATCTCCCAATCTCCTCTCTCATTTATTGACTCATCAGTCCCTGCTCTTGAGATGTGATTGTGGGATGATAATCCCATGAGGAATGTAGGAATGCCCTGGGATGTGACTTACCCCGCGTTCACACGGTCCCCCGAGTCGCGGGGGCAGTCAGGAGAGATGCTTATCTTTTTACGACCGACCGTCCACACGAGTATCGACTTCCCCCGTTCCACGGGGGCGATCCGTGGGGCGATCGTGTACAGGACTATTCTACGGGACCTGCCTGCACTTTGCGCGCCAATTTCGGTCTGCTATTTCATCGCTATTATAAATGTGTACGCCAGGCACAGCTAGCTTGCTCGCGCTAGAGCTCGAGCCAGCTTGTTTTTGCATGCTATGTACGTATGCGTGTCTATACGATTTTGGAGTCCGCTCACGTTGGAACCAGTTTCTTTCTTTGTTCTTGAATTTCATGTATATTGATTATACAAATTATACAGCTCACAATATTTACTACAACGTACCGGCACCGTACAGATGAGATAGTTTACCAAAGCTACTACGATAAAATAAGTCGATGGATGAACGTCGAATGCAGGATCAACATTGCAATTCAGCATGCATGTTATATGCACGCACAGTAGTGCAGTACTTTTATACATGTATACATGTACAGAGCGAATATACGTTACTTGTGGAACCCACGATGTGACACGGCGGTTGTAGTTCTACCGATCGGCGTTTCGCGCATGCGCACATTCAGTGAAAACAGCTGTGCGCTATCAATTACGCGTCCAAGGTCGCTCTCCCCTCCAAAACTCTCCCCCGAACCCCTCAGCCGTCGAGGGGGAGAGGGGACTTCTCTCCCCGACCGTTCACACGAGAGAGTTCGAGGGGGAAACCCCGCGTCGCGGGGGAAACCCCGCGACAAGGGGGACCGTGTGAACGCGGGGTTAGTGTGCATGTATGTCAACAGGCTGGTGTTTGATCACAAGTCTGCTAGTCTTAGCAAACAGGCCCATTGATGCTACAAAGTGTTTCCCGTAATCAAATTTATATCCTCATTAATGCCCATGGCTGATCAAAACTTAGTCCCTAAGTTGATTTGGATCAAGCTAGAAAAAAGGTTACAGACTAGCAATAGTGGAAATGTTGATTAAAATCAGTTAAGCCTCATGAAAGCTACAGTTGTATGTCTAAAATGTAGCATAACTAAATACTTATCATGGAAGTGCCCTTCTAATTTGCCTGATTTTTCTCAAAACTTCAATTATCCTCAATATCATTAATATAATATGAGGACTTCATACAGTGTAAGTGGCTGTTAAAATAAACTAGTTGTATGTGCTTATTTTCAACCCTTTTATGTCATGAAACAAAACACACTGATCCATGCTCATATTTGATCTACATTGTACGTGCATCTGCATTAAAATAACCCGATCTGACAAAATAGTGAGCTAGATTGCTGATCGGAACTTCTTCGCGAATTAGCTCGCTATTTCACCATCTAGCCCAATATTTCTTGGGAAAATTTCTTGACCAAATGGCAAGCTATTTCGCCTGATTAGGATAATGGAGATGCAAATAGCTAGCTATTTTGTGCATAGGGTAGCTACAATCACGAACTAGCTAGCTATTTCACCACATCCGGCTAATAAAGATTCACCTCATGTGAATAAGTAAATTGTCAAAGCTAGGAGCTTCACTCTTGCATATTTATGGTTTTTTTTAATAACATTTCTGTGCTTGAGTTGCCCTGAGCTCCCATATGTTTTTGTAAAGAAAGCCTAGTTGTGCATTTCTTGGGGCGTGTTTATCAACTCTTTTTTGGGTAGAATTAAGGTTTCCAAACGCGTTTAAATTTTTTAAAACGCGTTTAAACGGGTAGATAAACGCAAAGGTGTTTTGATTAGGGGGTTGGAAAGCTGTTTTGAAACACGCAAATTTGTACGATCCTAAACGCGTTAAAATTTTAAACACATTTAAAGAAGCGAGATTAGCCCAAAGCTGTTTTGAAACGCGTTTAAACTATGTGTTTTCGGTGACAAGGCCGGTTTTCAACTTGGGCGATCGAGTTGATAAACGCACCGTTTTTTAAACATGTTTGGAAACGCGTTCGTAAAGGCCTTTGGAGTTGATAAATGCACCATTTTTTGAAACGCGTTAAAATTTCTGAAAAGTGGATAAACACGGCCTAATTAGTTTGTTCTGTACCTCAGTGACTTCTTGTCTCCCTTGAATGGAGTTCGGCTGAGACCTGAGACCTAGTAATCACTTTTTCTGTTGGTCTGTTGGTCTGTTGTATGGTCTGTTAGTCTGTTACAAAAATGTTAAAGTTTTGGTTTAACTTGCTCTCATTTCTTTATTTCTGCATGAATTGTGTTCATACTTGGTACAAATGAGCCTTATGGGTAATACCACATGTGTGTTGATGAGGTCAAAGGTCATCTAGGGTCAAAAGATCTAATAATATGAGGCCATTGGAAAATCAGGTGAGACTCATGGTTCGCAAACCACCTTGTTTTCTTTTTTTTTTATTGCACTTCCCATACCAAGTATTTAACAATAATTTGTCCATGCAATCTTAATGATTGATGTTGGGTCTGATTTCAGAGACTAGATCAATTTCATTAGTTCCTTGTTTAGTCTACACACAGACATCTTCAGACCCTGTTATGGTTGTAATATGGGCAGTGATGTTCATCGCTGCTATCATATTCCAAAACTGTGTGGGCAGATTTGAGTGAATTCTGTCTGTTGCAATACTGCCCTAATCTGACAAAAGGAAGCAACTAAAAAAAGAAACTTTTCTTGTAAATGAGCAAAATATGTCTGTCACTTGCATTGGCATCAGTGCAACACCACATCATGTTATATTGAATATCTCGCAGCAAGATGAATATTTCTTGTCCAGATTTTGGCCATATGTAGGGAATCCTGGGTACAATCTAAGAATACCAATAACCCATATTTGAGTGATTTGTCACTTGATTCCTTTTGCCAGAGTAAGGCAGAATAGCCTGGATGCCAGGCTGTTAGACATTTCTAATCCCAATTAATCAATAAAAGGGGCTGCAGGAGACTAATCAGTATTTATTTCTGCTTCATCTGAAACAATGCCCCGTCCCTTTTACTAACATCTGCAAATTTCATGAAAGTTTGCACATATTTAGCACGTATCTTTGGGATACCAACTGTGAAATTATAAGGTCAGAAGTACTATAACTCCTGTAGAATAAATGAAAATCTAACTAGGTTTCACTGAGATTTGACTATTTTCCTGGTACGAAAGAAGAAAAATCTATCAATTATTGAAGATTATTTCCTCAAAACCGAATATTACTCTTTGCTGATTCTAGGGAAAGGTTATATAGCAGCTCAACTATTATCTCGTGAGACTTTGACAAAGGACCCCCCTGAAACTGAAACACTATTCTTCCCGAAGTCTGTTGTTTGTCACCTACTCGTGGTATTTCCGGTAATCGCCCGACCACGGTCAAAACATCCGACCAACCGCGGTCGGCAAATAAACTTTCTTACACCGCAGAGCTCCGAGAAAGTTTACCACAATGGACAATGATTAACGATGCGCTCCCGAACAAAGAAGCCGCCCACGAACACATTTCAGCCTCATCGGAGAAACTTCACTTCTTCATCTACTCTCGGTGAGTCAACACATATATTTCTCCAGCGTATCTTGCACTATATTCAGTGGTGATACACGACCACTAAATTGGTGACCCCGACGTGATCCAGCAAGATATATACTTCGAACAAAGTACGTAATCCGACAACGATGTCTACCACTACACCGACCGAATCGACGATGGAGGAGTCACCAGCAACATCGACATCGACGACGACCAGCATCGCCGCGCTGGGCGTTAAACTCCCACCTTACTGGCCGGCCGACCCACACGTGTGGTTTGCGCAAGTTGAGGCGCAGTTCTCCACCAGAAGGATAACAAACGAAGATACGAAATATTCGTACATAATAGCAGCACTCAGCCCGGAAATTGCCCAAGAGGTACGTGACCTCATCATCAGCAAGCCGCCATCGACACCCTACTCCACACTGAAGGAGGCACTAATCCGCCGGACATCGGCGTCGGAGCAGAAACGCCTCCAACAGCTGCTAACGGAGGAGGAGCTTGGCGATCGCAAGCCATCGCAGCTGCTGCGACGTATGCGGCAGCTCCTAGGTGATCGCCAGTTGGAGAGCTCCATTTTGAAGCAGCTTTTCATTAACCGTCTTCCTACCAACGTTCAATTGATTCTTGCATCCACCAGCGAACGCATGGACATCGCGGAACTAGCTGACATGGCGGATAAAATTGTCGACATCGCCACAGGTGTGACTGTCAATGCTGTCGCGTCACCCGCCGCCCAGCCAGCTTCGACAGTTGCACAACTGCAGACAGACGTTCAGCAGCTAGCAGCACAGGTTAGCGCTCTGAGTTTCGAATTACGGCGGCGTGAACGAAGTCGGTCACGATCAGGCCAGCGCGGCAGTTATCGTAGTCGCGGGCACCACGACCGCTCACCCAGCCCTGGCTCACGCAGCGGTGACAACGGTACATGCTGGTATCACGCTACGTATGGCGATCAGGCCCATAACTGCCGCGCACCCTGCACGTACGGCCGCACATACGACCGACAGCTCGACCAGGGAAACGCCAACGCCAGCGAATAGGTGCGACTGATTTCGCTGGCCCATCATCGACCACTCAAAGTCGCCTCTTTTACGTCACGGATCGTCAGACACGTCGGCGATTCCTGGTTGACACGGGGGCCGAGGTGTCGGTTATCCCGCCGTGTAAACAGGACCGACAACGACCGCGACCAGGACCACAGCTGTGCGCCGTCAATTCCACGCCCATCAGGACGTACGGCGAGAAATCGCTTGCACTCGATGTTGGCTTGAGAAGGAGTTACAAGTGGATATTTGTAATTGCCGACATCTCGACGCCAATATTGGGAGCCGATTTTCTGCGTCATTACGGCCTGATGGTCGACGTCACTCGACGGCAGCTGATCGACCCGACGACGACACTCAAAATTCAAGGCGTGCTTTCATCTGCCCAATCTCCTCATCCGTCGCTCGCCAAAGCCCCCTCGGTGAAATTCAACGATATCTTGGCAGATTACCCCACGATCACCAGGACGAATTTCACCGACACCGCCATCCGACACTCGGTTACGCACCATATATCGACGACGGGCCCGCCGGTCGTTCAGCGCCCGCGACGTCTTGCGCCCGACAAGCTCGCGATCGCCCGTGCTGAATTCGACCACATGATGGAGCTCGGCATCATCCGCCCGTCGGAGAGTAACTGGGCGTCACCCCTTCACATGGTGCCGAAACGTACGGAGGGTGATTGGCGGCCCTGTGGTGATTACCGAGCGCTCAACGCTATCACACGCCCGGATCGTTACCCCATCCCGCATATTCACGATTTTGCGGTGATGCTGGCAAACAAAACCGTATTTTCGAAGATCGATCTCGTCCGCGCTTATCACCAGATACCCATTGAGCCATCCGATATCCATAAGACCGCGATTACGACACCGTTCGGGTTATTCGAGTTTACTCGGATGCCTTTTGGCCTCCGGAATTCGGCTAACTCGTTTCAGCGATTCATCGACGAGGTCACGCGCGGACTCGACTTCTGCTACGCCTACATCGACGACCTGCTCATCGCCAGTGACAGCATGGAGGCTCACGAGCATCATCTCCGCGCCCTTTTCGATCGGTTGGCGAGTTACGGCGTCGTGATCAATCCTGCCAAGTGCGAGTTTGGTGTGGCCTCGCTCGAGTTCCTCGGTCACCGCGTCGACCACGAGGGCATCCGGCCGCTCGAGAGCAAGGTCACATCGATCCGCGATTTCCCCTTGCCCACGTCTGTGCGCCAGCTGAGAGCATTCTTGGGGTTGGTGAATTTCTACCGCCGATTTATCCCCCACTGTGCCGACATCGTCCACCCGCTCAATGAGCTACTGAAGTCGAAGAACACGCGTTCTTTCCATCTTTCGGAGCAAGCACTTCACGCCTTTGAAGAAGTCAAACGTTCCCTTGCACGGGCTACCATGCTGACCCACCCTCAACAAGCCGCCCCGCTGAATGTTGTCGTCGACGCTTCCGATGTCGCGATCGGGGGTGTTTTACAGCAGCGGATCGGCAATGACTGGCAGCCCATCGCATTCTTCTCCCAGAAGCTCAAATCAGCGGAAACACGGTATAGTACTTTTGGGAGAGAATTGCTCGCAATATATCTCACGATTCGCCATTTTCGCCATGCTGTTGAGGGGCGCGATTTTCACGTCCTAACAGATCACAAACCCCTCACCCATGCACTATCGGCAAAGCAAGATCGATATTCGCCGCGTGAAATTCGACATTTGGATTTCATTTCCCAATTCACGGCAGATATCCGACATGTCAAAGGGGCGGACAACGCAGTTGCCGATGCGTTATCTCGGATCGACATCAACGCTCTCATGAACCCGCCCACCGACATCGCTTCATCGCCACCACTTGACTTCGTGCTCGTTGCCCGGCAACAGAAGGACTGCGAGGAGTTGGCTGCATTGCGTAGCCATGGCAACGCCTCGTCCCTCAAGCTCGAGTCTGTTCCCATTCCGGGCTCCGCGGATACACTCGTCTGCGATATGTCTACGGGTCAACCGCGCCCGTACGTTCCCACTGCCGCGCGGAGAGAGATTTTTGACCACATTCACAACCTCTCTCACCCCGGTATACGCGCCACGCAACGCCTCATCACACAACGCTTTGTTTGGCCCAAAATGAACAAAGATGTACGCCGCTGGGCTCAAGCATGCATCGCGTGTCAGCGCTCGAAAGTCAACCGACATGTTAACGCCCCACTCTCTACCTTCGCCACGCCCGATGCCCGTTTCGACCACGTTCACGTGGATATCGTGGGCCCTCTCCCGCCAAGCGAGGGTTTCACTTATCTACTGACCTGCGTGGATCGTTTCACACGATGGCCGATCGCGGTTCCTATCGCCGACATCACAGCCGACACCGTCGCCCGCACGCTCGTCACGCACTGGATAGCGCACTATGGCACTCCGTCGACGATCACCACTGACCGTGGACGCCAATTCGAATCTGCGCTGTTCTCATCGCTCATGGCATTGCTCGGTACACGACGCATTCGAACTACAGCCTACCATCCATGCGCTAACGGAATGGTAGAGCGGTTCCACCGCCAACTGAAATCGTCTCTCAAAGCCCGTTATCATGTGAAATGGACCGAGAGCCTGCCGCTAGTCTTGCTTTCCATTCGGACCACGATCAAGCAAGACGTCGGGCACTCTCCGGCTGAACTCGTATATGGCACGACCCTTCGCCTACCTGGTCAATTTGTGGAAGGACCGCCTCCTCCCGACGTCATCGACGCCACCGACTACGTCCACCGACTTCAACGCACGATGCGCGCTATTCGGCCGTCTCCGCCACGACAGCAGCAACGGTCTTCCCATCTCCCCGACTGGCTGAGAACCTGTACCCACGTGTTTGTCCGACATGACGCCGTCCGCAAACCGTTGCAACCCCCGTACGACGGCCCGTATCGCGTCGTAAACCGCGCTGACAAGCATTTTACCATCGACATCAATGGTAGACCCGACACCGTCAGCGTCGACAGGCTTAAGGTCGCGCACATCGATCCATTGCCCGTTTCGCCTTCGAGCTCGACTTCGATATCGCCAACCGCTCCAGTCCACGTGGACGCTACCCCCTCGACCACGCCTACCGCCGAGCTGCCAAGCCGACCGCGCACCCGCTCGGGCAGGAAAGTTCATTGGCCTGCACGGTTCGAACACTTTAAATTCATTTAATGGGCATTATTCGTGCCTGTACTATTTTTCGTAACTTGTTCGCCTTTTCGAACTTTTCGACCGTTCTCGCACCTTATTTTATGTTCATGTTAATGTTTCATCGGCTCGACGACATTCGACATAACAATCACGTCCATCATAGTTTCGAATCGTTTATTCATCGTTCGCATCATTTTCGTATGACGCTCTCTAGGGGGGAGCTAATATAGCAGCTCAACTATTATCTCGTGAGACTTTGACAAAGGACCCCCCTGAAACTGAAACACTATTCTTCCCGAAGTCTGTTGTTTGTCACCTACTCGTGGTATTTCCGGTAATCGCCCGACCACGGTCAAAACATCCGACCAACCGCGGTCGGCAAATAAACTTTCTTACACCGCAGAGCTCCGAGAAAGTTTACCACAATGGACAATGATTAACGATGCGCTCCCGAACAAAGAAGCCGCCCACGAACACATTTCAGCCTCATCGGAGAAACTTCACTTCTTCATCTACTCTCGGTGAGTCAACACATATATTTCTCCAGCGTATCTTGCACTATATTCAGTGGTGATACACGACCACTAAAGTTATATAGGTAGCCACTCTCTCTCAAATGATAACAAAGTCAGGGAATTAGCTTTCAGAATTCGGTCTGCAAAATGGACGGGCTACCTTTAAAACAAGAGGAGAATGAAAAAGTGACTGGTCTAATGAGTAGAGACTCTATTTCTCAGTTTGGAAGCCAGCTAAAGCTTCATCTGCTGAGCAATGCGATTCTTGATATCACAAGCAACGATTGGCTATTTATCTCTGCGAGTCTGTGATGCAAATTTAGAGAGCATATTTATAGCAATCTGTCCTTATAATTACTCTCTACAATTTTTTGTTTGTCTAAGTTGATTGTTGGTGAACTGAAAGGGCTGATTAATTGGCAGAGATAAAATTGTTGAATTCCAGCATCACTAGTGGGGTAAAATCTGACCACAATAGTTGTGTACATGTGCCTTCCATATTGAGAACATTCAGAAAGAGGATATTATAAAAACAATTAGAAGTACAAATTTTTCCATATGTTCAATGAACACATACATGGCGTATGTTAATGTCTGAAATGCAAGACCAATTGTTTGGCTCACCTTTTCTGTGCTTCCCCTTCCCCTCTTCCACTTCCCCCTTGCCCTTTCTCTCTTGTCCTTCTCTTTCTCTGGCAAGTGAGATGTTGCATATGCAAGATTTTTTACTTTTTCTTTGTAGAGTCTGTGGGTGCAGACTAGTATATAAATGTACTTCCCTGGTTCCACATCTCTCTCTCTCTCTCTCTCTCTCTCTCTCTCTCTCTCTTTCTCTCTCTCTCTCTCTCTCTCTCTCTCCTAACATACACACACACAAGGACGCACACACACACTGAAGGGTTCTAAAACACACACACACACACACATGTATGCATAATATACATACAGGTAGTTTACATACCAAGCCCTTACAAATCACTGCACCAATCTCTGCACCAATGAAGCCAAGTGGCGCAGAACTTGGTATAGTTTGAGCATGGATCCTAGTACAGTGGTATGAGAGTCTGTGAAAACCTGTGTGTGGGCCAGCATGGGACGGGAAAAAACAACCACTTGTTGACTAAGGCAGGGCAATATACTCAACTCAGGACTCTACAACACAAGGAGGTGTGCTTCAGCAGATATACTGCACCCATATGCTAATACACTCTCACTATTGGAACCAGGGCAGGGGTGCAAAGAGTTTGTACATGTAAGTACAGGTACTGGCATGACTGAACTGAATGCAAGAATGTGTATGTACATGTGTGTCAGTGTGTGTGAAATCATGGAGTTTTAAACTACCGGTGCCAATATGGGCATAATTTTATATGGCTAATGATTTTCATGTTGGAACAGTCATATACATGTAGCTGGATACCTGTAGTACTGTATGTGTGCCTTTGTGAAACAGTGACCAGTGTTACTGTTTTAGCTGCATGAGTTCGTTAACATTGATTTTGTCTGGAAAGTTTAGTCTTCCATTGAATCATGACATTCTAAACTACCAAAGTACCATGGTTATTTCATATGGTCCATGATTTTCATGTTGGAACAGTCAACGCTAGCTGCTAACTGGCTGTATACCTGAGATGTGACTTTGTTGATCAGTGACGTGTGTACGTAGCTACATGAGTTCATTAACATTGATTTTACCTGGAAAGTTTCGTCCCTTTAGTCCCAAAGAGGCCATGCATCTAGCCCTCGTAGTCGTAGATCGGCTAAGTAACGTTATACTGAAGATGAAGACGGGTAATTCTAGTACTAAGCTTGGGATACTGTACAGCCTTATATGAGCCACAAAAAGAGTTTGTTTAGTGACAATAGTACATGTACATGAACTACAAGTAAATGAGGTCATTGTTTACTCTTTTAGTCAGTCACTGTCAGTCATCATATTTTAGTACTGAATTAAAAGGGGTTCGTCAATTTTGCACCACTTCATGTGACACATTTAATTTACATTTCATACAAGAATTATGTGTTTCATCATGGGAATCTGTTGTGTAAGCTTTACCTTGTATTAGGATCATGATATGATTTTACCTTTGTATATTACGATGTTAAACCATATGGTACATGTACTTGGTAGTACAAGTTGTCAGTCAGAAAGAAATCATAAGCAACCATGTCAGGGCATCATGGTTGTGAACTGTGACTTAAAGGGAAAGTCTGCCCAGATATGTTGATCTTAATGAAAGCAAATATATGAAATCAGTGAAAGTTTGATGAAAACTTATCGATGGTTAGAACATTATAATTTGTTCAAGTTTTATTTCGTTACTGTCATGTGTGAGATATGTGTTCATTCCCATATGTTGGGTACTATTTTTTTTAAATGTTCATTTTCTCTAAGGGAGTTATTTGAAATATGATTAGGCACATGTTTTTATACACAATCCTCTTTGAGAAAGATTTATTCCTCAATAAAAAACAGAAAAGGGGGAATTTATTTTATGGTAGACCATCTGGCACATGATGCTACAAAATTAACACTTAAAAAAACACATAACTTTCTTATCCTCTGACGGATCTTTGTCAAACCTTATCAAAATTTCAGGGTAGACTTTCGCTAAAAGATTTGGAGGTCCCAGGTTTAAACTTGACCATGGCACTTGTGTCCTTCAGTATCATACTTCATCCACATTACTGGTCTCCACCCAGGGGGTCATTTCATGAAAGTTGTCAGGACTAACAAGTTTTCTTTATCAGATAGTTACCATATCAACAGTCAGAGGCTAGTGCTTCTCAGCCAATCAAAACCGAGGATTTCACTGAAATTGTTGGCACGGACTATTTAGTCAGTGCTGACAACTGTCATGAAATGCCCCAGGGGTATAAAGTGGAAAGTGGTAAAAAGGTAAATCATTTTGTGAATACACTACAGCTCAAAGGATTTGGCATAGGGAAAGGGAAAGGGAAGGAGCCGCAGTTTCAGCATGAAACACAATGCTTTAGCCTAAAAGCATCATGTTTCATGCTGAACTGGACAAAATATACCGCGATTTACAATTGCGGCTCCTTCCCTTTCCCTTTCCTATGCCAATTCCTTTGAGCTGGAGTGTATGTGAATATGTGAATATGCCAATATTTCGAAGCGGGCTTGGAGCACTCCCCTGGGGGTAGAGATGGTGTACATACAGTGTCCATGAGTCATTCCTGTATCCTGTCACCATGGCTTTGAGTGGATTAAACATCCCTTTTTTAATTCAGTCTGCAGGCCCTGATGAGACACTGTCAGACACATCCCCTGTGTACACCATTAAAGGGCATATACTGTACTGGGAGCGATTTTTTTTCCCGTGATGTTAACGCGTCACAACTGTCAATTCGCATTTTCTTGGCGTCTTGAATAAAGACCACGTCTGGTCTGCGCGCGATATGCGAATATGCGATATGCATGCGAATTGCACTATACCACTACCTATAGCGTTTGCTACGCTGCTGTTACGTGTAGAGTATGCATTATTCAGCTCTACAGCAATACTGTACGTCTGTACCATGTCTGAAACTAGATGAGGGTGCCTCAATTCCTCAACGGAGTTATGTACATGTAGATCTAGATCTTCTTCTTGTTCTAGATCATAGTCATTAGAAATTCAATTCATAATCATAATCATAAATTACTCTATTCTAGTCACAGCCACAGGACTCGGTCTTAACTTAGAAGAGTCTACTAACAGTAACAGTAACAGTAACAAGTTAACATGTTACTGTTAGAGAGCAATTTTTTACATTATGATATGAATTGAATTTCTTAATAAAAGTAACAACTAACACTAGACCTAGTAACTTAACTTAACCCTAGACAAGACGAAACCGTCATAATTCTAAGACTAATTAAGCTCATGGAAATCATTTAGGAAGGGTCACCAAGTTTGAGGGAAAATGATAAGAGCATATAGATATATAGAGATGGCCCATAATAGTTTGGTAGGGGGCACAATGTGCACCCCCCCCCCCTTTAGTAATATAGACTAATAAGTCTTCGTACCTAGATCTTGGAGGAAAGTATCCATGCTGAGTATGCACACAACTTAACATGATTTAGTACTTGTCTGATTGCAATATAGACCTAGAATCTAGATCTAGGGCCTAGCTAGACCAGATATTTTGAAGTGAGAATATTATGGGCAATCACATTATTATCAGAGTCTGGAGTCTACTCAGAAAAGCATAGATCTTGTTCTACACATATTTATGACTCCTACATCTGTTCTTCTACTCAGTCAGTTTAGACAAATGGATTTACATATTTATAAGGTGAAAAAAATTTATATTTGTAAATTTTCAAAAGTTTATAAAGGAAAAGCATAGACCTTTAGTCTAGTCAGATCTACTTTACTAAGTACTTTACCCATTAATTATGGATTTCCATATTGCTTATAGCTTTGTACAAGAGAGGGAATTGTTTAAATACATACTATAAAGTATGGAATTCCATAGACTGCAAGATCTACTAATGCACACTCCGAGAGGTGTATAAAGCTCTATTTTATCCACCTCTAGACTCTATGTGCACACTGCATTCGGCGATCATCGTATAGAAACGCAAGTCCACGCGCATGCGTACTGCCTACCTATATCGACAACGGCCTGCAATCAAGTCGCTCTAAGGAATAAAATTAGCCGATGTGACGCGTTAACATCACGGAAAAAAAAATCGCGTACTGGGAAGGCAAAAAAGCCTTCAAAATGTAATTGTTAGCAATCTTCTTGCCAATGGTCTTAAATTGATGTATTTTCCATTTTAGAAGCTTGCTGAAAGTTATTTGCCCTCAAATGATCAACATTTGGAGTAATGAGTGATTAAATAACAAAGCCTCAAAATGTTCGCTCCGAACATTTTGAGGATTTAATCATTAATCATTAATTACTCCATATGTGGATCATTTGAGGGCAAATAACTTTCAGCAAGCTTCTAAAATGGAAAATACATCAATTTAAGACCATTGGCAAGAAGATTGCTAACAATTACATTTTGAAGGCTTTTTTTGCCTTCTCAGTACAGTATATGCCCAGAAATGAAGTTGGTTTTAATAAAAGCAGAAACGTGAAAGAGACATATAATTGAAGGTGTGACAAAAAGTTTTAATTTTATGATGTCACACGCAAGTTGCTCTCCCATATGTTGTGTACTAATATTTCGGAAAATGTCAATCGTATTGAGCGGATATTCATCATTTTACCTGTGCAAACTCATGAAATGCATGTCTTTACACACATACTTCTCTGAAAAAGATTTATCCCTTTGCCAAAAACAGAAAAAAAGCAATTCATAAGATTATACAGTGTATAGCACACAACATATGGGAGCCCATCTTGCAGGTGTTGTCACAAAATAAGACATCAAGATGTCATAACTTTCTTATCCTTTGATGGATTTTCAGCAAACTTCCACCAATCTGTTATTTTAATTTTCCTGTTATAATCAAAACCAATTTAACCTCCCTTTAAAGAAACAAAACAAACAAACAACACGAGAGGTTGTCTAATTTACTGACTAGTGATCAAATCTCAGCACAGAGTCTGAAGTAGAAGACTAGACTTCTTCATGTACGCTTGAAGGAGTGTCTCTTGAATGTCAAGTATGTGTGTAAACTGCATACTTGAAGGTAAATTTGGGAACGTTTCACTTCTGAAATCATTAATAACAACTAATGCTCGAAGTTCAAGGGCATTGACACTTCCAAGTGCCAAGCAGAACTATGCGTACAATGTATGCACGTGTACATGGATGTACATGTACTAATGTTACTACAGTGTACAGGGGGTGTAGGTGTTGAAAAGTATATAATACTAAAAAAGTATAAAATAAACCGCGGTTAAAAACTGTGGCTCCTTCCCTTTCTTCCCTTTCCCTTTCCCAATGCCAATTCCTATGAGCTGTAGTGTATGTTATGATTGTTTTGATATCATTTTTTTTTTTTACTGTTTTTGTTTTTACTTTGAATGTGGAAATAATTGAAATGAAATTAAATGAAGTATTACAGTACTGATACACAACAAGTCAATGTGTTGCCATATGTGTACATAGACTCAGTTTTAATTTAAAAAAAAAGTCTGAATGCTTGTTAGAGGAGGAAGTACATGTACCATCAGGTGAAATTGCTTATTATGCATGCATTTTGATGGATCCAAGTTCTGTTATGGCAAGAGCGATCATGCATTTAAAGGAACATGTCATGTAGAAATGTGATAAATCATAGGATGCAATTACACATGCTTATAAAGATCACATGGGTCTCTTACAGTTCTCTTTTGATAGCTTTGGCAAGAGCGATCAATGCTTTTAAAGAGACAGTAGAAATGGGTTTTTTAGTAATCTCCTGATGTAATGGTTATGAAAAATATGAAATGTCTGTATTTAAAGAAGAAAGGTAGCTGTATTGGAGGTGAAATATATACTTTTTTGGGGGAGGGGGTAAAACACATGGGAAATGGAAGAAAGTGCTGTATCAGAACTGGAAACTGACACTGAGCTGAATTATATTATTTTATATCAAGATTTCTAGATTTCAAGTAGATTTGGACAGTTTGTCCAAAATCTCTGCTGTTCATGTAGTGTAGAGACAGAGACCACAATCAGCAACTTTTGCAGTTCTCCACTCCAAACAATCTGCAGAGAAGCCAGCAATGTGAATGTACATACTATGGTTGCTATCTTTCAACCATAAACAAGGAAAAAAAAATTTCCTGGAAGATTTCATAGATGTTCTTGTTAGAGTATACTGCTTATTCCTGCTAAGTTTCATGACATTTCAAATGGACTACCCTTTCTTTAAGTTAGTACATGCATGTTTAGACTGTATTCCCTGCCAGAATTGACAAGGGGCTAAAGAGGATCTGTGAGGAAATATTTTCAGATTTGTCAATGTTGGGGAGCTAATATCAAGTGAAGTTGCTTATCATGCATTGATCATGGATCCAATTACTGTTTTGAGAGTTTTGGCAAAGGCGATCATTTTTTTTTACCAACATTTTTAGATAAGATAAATTATTGGATAATTATGATGTATCTCCTATAAAAGTTGAGATGGGACAATCTTCAGATTTTACGTTTATCAAAGAACACAGTCCAGTGTGTGATCAAAGAATATTCTTGAAATGACAGAAAACAACATTACAAGCACTTATTGTCAGGGACCACACATGAGGTACAGGTGGTCATTACGTATTGATTGGAATTGATCATGGGTCTGAAAATAGCCACCCCATACAATGCACACCCAAAGCGTCTTATGAAGGGGGGGGGGGGGGGGGGGACATGGGTGTGTCCCAGAGTCTCCGTCTGGCTAACAAACTAACAAAAATGTTCCTCATCCTGCACATTGTGGGGCTATCTAGCCAAACAGTGTCCAGCAAGAGAATATTTGGATGACCTAACTTTGGGTGAAGTTGATGATTATGCATTGATTGCTATTGATTATGTATCCAAAAATAAAGCCCCACACAATACAAGGCCTAAATGAAAGGATTTGCGGACAAGAAGAATTAATCCTCTTAGTGATGCTTCATTAGGTGGACTGTGTTAGACTGGAGATGTTAGACTGGAGATGTTGAGGTTGATAACCATTCGGTCGACTCCCATTTGGTCTACTTACTATTTAGTCTACTCTTTATTTAGTCAATTTACTATTTGGTCTACTATTTATTTGGTGTACTTACTATTTGGTCTACGCTTTATATGGTCTACTTACTATTTGGTCTTCTCTTTATATGGTCTACTTACTATTTGGTCTACTCTTTCTTGGGTCTTCTTACTATTTGGTCTACTCTTTATTGGGTCTATTTGCTATTTGGTCTACTCTGTATTTGGTCTACTCTTTTTTTGGTCTACTCTTTATTTGGTCTACTCTTTATTTGGTCTACTCTTTATTTGGTCTACTCTTTATTTAGTCTTTCTACTATTTGGTCTACTCTTTATTTGGTCTACTCCTTATTTGGTCTACTTACTATTTGGTCTACTCTTTATTTGGTCTACTCTTTATTTGGTCAATTTACTATTCGGTCTACTCTTTATTTGGTCTACTTACTATTTGGTCTACTCTTTATTGGGTCGATTTACTATTTGGTCTACCCCCATGTGGTCTTCTCTCTATTTTCTTTACTTGCTCTTTGGTCTGCTCTCATTTACTCTACTCTCTAGTTGATCTACTCTCTAGTTGGTGTACTCTTGTGTGGTTTACTCCCATTTGGACTACTCTCAGTTGGTCTACTCTCACTTGGTCTACCCCCAAAAACCTTTAGATCCCCCTTTAGATTTTATATATTTCATTTCAATCACTCTTGCTCACAAACTGAAAAAGAATTGCTGCTTTTGAAATTAATCTAAGTGAGTCTCTTAGATTGTGTTAAAAAAAATAAGACTGGAAATACAAGGGTCTTCATATACTAGACTATATTAACCGACGACTCTGCATTTCATCAATTTGGAATGCAAGAGTCAATATAATCCTATAATAACCTATGTTTTCCAGTCCCTATAGCATGGGGGCGGGTTATATAGTCTTTTACAATGCACTGTAAGCCATGTGAGAGTGTGGCTCTATTGCCTCCTGTGTGACCATGGATGGAAGTATTGTTGAGCCTGAGGGCCAAGTGGTGGGGGTTTGATTGTACCCCATGGCCATCCATGGCTGAGCAAAAAGTTGTCTGTCCCTTATTACCCCGTTATCCCAATTGGGAACAAGCACTACACATATGTGTGGTGTGGGGCTATAACAATTGGTCTCAAGTAGGATAATTAAGAAACTATATGTAACAGATGAGCTTGAAATTCTGCAGAAGATTTTTTTAATTTATGATATTTATTAGTACTGGTATCAGTTTTAAAGTGATTTTCAAGGCAAAATAAACAATGAAATAATCAGTAAATCATCAAATTGGCAACATGATGCAAATTTTTAAGTCCCTTTTGATCTCTTTATATTGGTAGATGATTATTGCTGTAAAAAGTATATTCTATGTTAATTTAATTTGCAAAGGAATTTATGTTCTGTCTTGGGTTGAAAATATTATTTATGATTTTTCTTTTAGAATTAAACAGTGCTGCCAATTTCAAAAACTAGTTACATGTAAGTGATTATTTTTGCTCTATGAAGGCCCTGGTCATGCATGACTCATAAACTTGATGTATACAATAACACCTGTCTTGAAGGACCACTGACTTCTCTGAAAAGAGCACACAATTTGAATCCCTTCAGAGCAATTTACCCTTGTCTGTAAAGGCCACCTACCCATGGAGACCACTTTGTGTGCTTCTTTTGAGATGTTTTTGTATAGACCTACATTTAACTGTATCAGTGGTGGTGTGATAAAACAATTTTAACACTTGACACATCAAGTGTAAATGTGACCCTGTTGTCATCTTTGTTACCTAAAGAAGCTAATTCTTGACTGTTGCATTATATAGGTGTACAGGGGAAAAAATACACCGAGGCTCGGGGCGATATCACCCCTGAAATGCTTAAAAGAGCCCTGAAAATGTTAAAAGAGTCCCCAAAATTCCTATAGACACAATGTAAATTTGTAGCCAAATGGCCAATGTGCTCAAAAAGTAGCCCCATAAAATGTTGAATTAATTTTTTTCCCCTGCAGGTGTACATGTATGTGATCTGATTAAAACAATTCAAAACATTCACATTTTAATGCAGGAAGACATGACATATCCAACTGGACATGTGACCCTGTCATCTTTGTTGTTACCTTAGAAGCTATACACTTGACCGTTGCATTATCTGTGATCACATAAAAACCAATTAAAAGCATTCACTTTTAAAAGTTTCACTGCAATAGGACCCATTCACACTTGACACATTAAGTTTAAACATGGCCTATTGTCTTTTTTTGTTTCTTTAGAAGCTAATGCTTGACTCTCATTATACAGGTGTATATGTGATCTGATAAAAACAACTCAAAACATTAACATTTTGCTGGGACAGGACTGCGTTCACACTTGACACATCAAGTGTAAACGCAAGCCTATTGTCTCCTTTGTTACCTTTGAAGCATTGTTGTGTGGGCTAAGAGGTTCAGTGTCCCCCATGGCCATGCATGGGTGAGAAGAAGCATGTCTTGATAAGATGGCCTAGGATCAAGGCTTCAAGGCTGCACAAAAGTCTTTCGGGAGGAGACTTTAAGCTGTCGGGTCCCGTGTAAAGGAGAGTCACACCATTTGCACGTTAAAGAACCTGCTTCTCTTTTCGTAAAGAGCAGGTAAGCTATCCAGGGGAAGTAGTTGACATATTAATTTACCTCTGATTTATAATCCTACTTAAATGTGGTAAATTTCATAAGGGAATGATAATAACTTTTTAGATGAACTGTTGACACTTACTGTATATAACACTAAAGTGTTGGTAGTGTCGTTAATTTCACATCAATCAATCAATCAAGACTGCACAATGCATGTACCAGCCAAACACATTACACAGGCTCGGGGGCCACTTTCATGAAATCTTACCAAGCCTAGGGAGTTGCTACAGTGCATGTACTTTTAGTAACTACATCTAAGCTAGGCTAGTAACCTTTCATGAATATGGCCCTAGCAGGCAATATCTCCCTCAGTTCGTCAGCGTTTTTACAAACCGTCGAATCTGTGTGCTAGAAACCTTACAGATTTGGTGGCTCATAAAAATGCTGACAAATTGCAAAAGATAAAATAGAAAAAAAGCTTTCTAGCTGCATGACGCAATACAGCTCATTAAAACATTCTCCAATTGTATGAAACTTGCAAAAGACCTTTGCCAAACAAAAAGCAGGATCTTATTTTAATTACCCTTAATCAATGAAATCCCAATGTTTGGTGTGTATGTTTCTTTAGTGAGTCTCCGCATCCCGCATTCACTTTTATTGTTGCGATGAATAATACCCCGCATTCCCGTGGTTGGCCTTGCCGGCCTTTGCCCTCAGCCCATGCCTAGACCAATCTGATCTGCGATATGCGCTATGCAGATAAACTGGCAGCAGCGCGCGGTTCGTAAGCTCGCAATCAAGCAGCTAGCTGTAAACGCATCGATATCCTGATGGAGTAAGTTGCTTACTTCAATTAACTGCCGTGCAGAAAATATTGAGGCAAAAATATTTTAAAAGACACAATAAAAAATATTTCTAAATTAGATAAAATATGTTAAGATAGTTCATATGTTTTAATGTGCATTTGTAGTGGTATAATTTTTTTTAAAATTTTTAATGGAAAGGAATATTTACAGTACATAAGTAAGTGTAAGTGACTTAATTAGAGTCTGCACTGCATGCACTGCACCTGCACTAATGCTTAATGGCTGTAGATTGATCAGAAAGTGAAACAATTAATAGAAACAGAGATGGGGAGATTCTTACTAAAAACGAACAAAGAGAACACTCCATTATCATTAATGTGAGTATTTTAATTCAAGATCCTGTTTTCGTCAAGTTGTCATTCTTTTGAAATTGTTATGAGGTTTATTCACTATTCACAGTGTCCTGCCAAGTAAGCGGGCTTTTCATCACACGCAGCCCTTAACTTTCATAACCATTGTCCGGTAGGCTACTGGTAGAACTCGATTGTCTCAGCTTCCTTTCAAAACTTGGACATGTATTAGTTGCAGATTTTTTTAATCAACCAACGTTTCCAAGTTTTTCCAGAAGGGCATTTTAATTCAAGATTCTGTTTATTTGATTAACAATTCTGTTCAAAGTCTTACGCAATTACGATTTGCGCTTTATGCATGCATTCACTGGCATTCTAATGAACCCTGTACTTTTCAACTAACCCTGACAAAAGAAATCCACAATGTCCGCTCCACTCACGGATCTCAACAGTTTTTGTCAGCAAAATTGACTGGTTTGTTTATTTTTCTTGAACATTTCACTTTCTTTGTCTTTATTTTTAGACTTCTGAGAATTATTTCAGAGAAATTGAAATGGTAGCCTGGAGGAACATTATTACCCCTAATTAAATGGGATTTGAAGCTACAGCGCACTTTCAAAGAGAACGGTTACGAAATCATTCTGCTTATGACATCATGTGCATCTACCGATTTGTGTAATTGTTAAGATTCTAAGAAGTGGCCTTGGCTTTATTCTCTTCTTCTCAGATTATTTGGCTATTTCTAAAACTTCATTGATTCACTTCATAGATTTACCTGGTTTTGTTGAAAGCAATTCCTCATAAGGAAAAGCTTTCCCTCTTTGATATCAACACGGGATTTTATTGATTATCACAAGTAATATATAGTGAAAACTTGATACATGTACTATTAAACCCGTTCTGAGAGTGACACACAGCAAAACAATGATACAACAATTGCTTGTTACTCTGTAAGTTGGCATAACTCTGACAATTGAAGCATGGTAAAGTTATTTTGTGACAACCAATAGTTGGATTGAGAAGCTTAATCAATATCTGGCCATTGATCCGCTAATCCCTTGTTTGTCTGAGGAGTTTGCCCTTGAATGATGTTTTGGGCATTTTATCTGCCGGACCTAATCTATGCATGTTATTGATCTGAAGGCAGTGTGTGGCATGCAGTGTTGCTCACACCATCACATTACTAGATGTTTGTAGAGAAAGAAAGTCAGGGATCATCACCGTCTTCCAAGATTCTAGTGGTACTCGGGCTGTTTTCTGCATTTTTGGGTGGAGTTGATATTGTGCGACCATGTGGTAGTGAAGTGACGGACATTATATGGTGAATAATTGTGTTATTGCTAGTGTTGCTTACTGTTAGGTGTCATGGCTGTACTTCTTCACCAGCACATCTAGCACAGGAATAGTTCAGAGTCTTCTTTTAGCAGGGGGCATTCATGAACTGACGATTCCACCCAGTCATGTGTTCAAGAGGACTTCACACGTGAGCAAAATTCTGAAAAACATGGATTTGTCCTTCATGGATTTGTGCTTTGGTAAACACTGTAGACAAGAAGGGATCTGAATTTGGCTGATGCTTTTTGTATTATGAGTAGGAGGAGTGAAAAGAAGAGGATGGGGTACATGTAGATTAATCACATTATTTAGTCATCTTTGGGGAACGAATACGGTATCTTTTGAGGCATTTGTGAAGAAAAAGTGTTTTCTAAGTTGAATAGCTCAGCTACTTGGAAGTTGAAAGGATTTTGTATGTCTGCCCAGGATGGTGAAAATAGAACTTCATTCTTTTTGCAGGTTGTTTTGGAAACACCTCTGTAGTTCTTCATATTGCATGGATTTGTGTTCTGTCCATTGTGATTTTGAAGGGAAAAAAAATCATGATGAACAGAATTTAGGTGTTTGTAAGGGTGACATTTTTTTTTTTTTTTTTTTTTTTTTTTTTTTGGGGGGGGGGGGGCGGTGAATAGTGAAGAGAATGGCTTGGTTTGTCGCCAATATTCTCCATTGGCATGATGATGAATACAATGATCAGGTTGACGAGATATTCAGTTGTTAATTTGGAGCAGGAAAAAACACCACTTCACATATCAGTGGCAATCTGCGAATGTGAGCTGGAGCCGTGCTGTGCTTTGCCTGATAAGTATTAAAGGGATAGTTAACCCTGATATTGAATTGGTTTCTATAAAAGCAGACACATGAAAGAAACTTATTAGGGAAGGTTTGATGCAAATCCGTCAAAGGATAAGAAAGTTATGATCTTTTAATCTTTTTGTATTTTGTGACATCACATGCGAGGTGATGTCCCATATAATATGTACAATTTTCTTTTTATAAATATTGATTTTTTCAAAAAATTATCCATCCTTTAACCTGTGCAGAATGGAATCATACAGCACACAACATATGAGAGAGCACCTCACACGTGACGTCACAAACTTGAAATTTCAAAAGATTATAACTTCTTATCCTTTGACAGAGTTTCGTCAAACCTTCACTAATACATGTATATTTCTTTTATACTTCTGCTTTTATTGAAACCAACTTATCTTCAGGGTGAGCTATCCCTTTAAGGGAAATGGTGTGTTTTATGTTTCACTGCTATTGTATGATATACCATAGCTGAGAAAGAGGAGAAAATGCAGGGAATAGTTTGTAAGAGGAGCATGAGGTTAAAGGGTAGAAGGTTTCATTTGTTGAAGATAAGTTTTCATGGTGAACTATTCCCTTCAAAGGGCTTTTGGATTATTCTTTTGGAATAGCTCTGAAAAAGGGCTGCTCAGAAAGCGAGTGATAAACACTCATGAAGCAAACATTCATGAAGCAACAGAAAAGTGGATAGTATGACAATATGCTATTTACACTGGCAAAACTTTCCTTAGCCCCGCACTGTAGGTGGGGCTGGGGGAGGGGGGCTTATAGCCCCACCTACAGTACAGGGCTAAGCTTGGACCACTTTCTGTTTACATCCGTTTTTACCAAAATGGGCTAGCCCCACCTATTATCTGGGATTTCTTGGCCCTGCAAAAAAGCAGGGCTTGGCCCCGCAATTGCTGGGCCAAGCCAAATTGTCCAAGGCTAAGAGCCCCAGTGTAAATAGAAATGACAAATAGTACGGGGTGAAGGAAATGCTTAGGAAATGCGGTGCTCAGTTAGCAAGGCTGAGACGCCGTGACAAATCAGACAATGCCAGACGGGCGAGTGATGTTGATGCGGAGTGGTAAAGAGCACATGTGCAAAACGTACACTTATAAATATTCATAAGCTGGTCGAGAAAATCTGGGGCTTATAATTTCAAGTGGGAACATTTAGAATTTTCATAGTCAGGTGTAAGAACTAGTATGGGGCTCCGAAATGCCAGTGTAAAAATCTTCAAAAATAGCCTGGGGCTAAGGAAAGTATGGGGCTACAAAAAAAACAATGTAAAAAGGGTATCAGAGTATTCTTTCAGAGAGGTTAGCCCTGAGATGATCTGTTCACTTCATTCATTCATGTTCGGGCTCAAACGATGCTGGAAATATTGCTTGTGATTGATGGTGATGTTGAATTGAAATGAATTGAATTGAATTGAATTGAATTGAATTGAATTGAATTACAACAGCAGCAATAGCAATACAAAAAATTGTAACTGACTTGATTAACAAAGAAAGAAAGAAACAACTAAACAAACTGGCAAGAATCTGACAATGACTGTCGAAATAAAGCATGTTTATTGTGATGCAGCATTTTAAACAATTTTGTACAAAAGTGAAAACGTTGAGAGTGAACTTATTAACAAGAATTAGAAGTGAGCACAAGTGCTAGTGGAGCCTGATTCCTTAAATTCTTTGGTATGACAGCAACAAAATTATCTTTGCTACATTAGGACTTAATGTGTTCAAGAGTGCTAGACATGATAAGAGTAGCCCGATATTATTTGCTGGATCTGCACTCTAAACATTACGTGTCAAGACTTGGCATCACAATTGCAATGCTAACCCTGTTTTTTTCCAAAGCTAAATAATCCTCTACTATCTACATATATCAACCCAGATTTTCTGGCTTTGTGAACCCTGGTCCAGTTAAAATTTGGCAACATTTGCCATGGAAGTGCAGTAACTAAAGGGGTGTGGCTTAATTGTGTCCTTATGAAAGATCTTTGAAGTTTATTCATAGCCTGTTGTCTATTGTCCGAACGGCAGATTATATAGGAGTTGTGCTGCTTCGTATCTAAGTGGAAAAAAAAACAGCCCCGCAGAAACATGTATGCCAGCTCAGTACGGGTTAAAATCTGTTGTGAAAAAAAAGTGGGTTATGGAAAATAAAGCATATGATAAGATCAAGACCTTAATAACATCATTGGTACTAATGAGCGAGGTTCATGTATGTAATGTTTATTGATTTATTGTTTGTCTAGATCATATCAGTACAGTACACATGTACATGTAGGAATGTAGATTATCATGTATGGCCCAAGGTCATGTTTGCTCCAGGAATGATGAAAAATAGGTATTTAATGAGTCAGATTAATTGCTTGCTTTATAATGCGTGGATATTTGCTATTGTGTTTTATTTTCCGTTTGTGAATAGGCCCATTTACCCTAAAATATTCACCTCCCCCCCCCCCCAAAAAAAAAGTACTTACATACCATGAGGAGTTGTGATTTTTCATGCCACAATTAACCCTTGTCTGTGTCTGGGAAAATGCAATATTTTCACAGTTGTGTGCATGCACCACATATCTGAACGCTTGCAGCATTTATGAGACAGACACAGCAAATTCCTAAACAAAACTTTGTTTGTGTGTGATCCATTACTACTAGCAAAAAATTGTGATGTTTATAAAAGTGTTACAAAAATCAATATACGGCTGTGAGATGCTTAAAACAATCTTTTGCGCTGTGTTTGTTGGTAGTGGCCTAGCAACTTTGTTATATCGTAAATGTAGTCTTAGTATGCAGCCTTACACTAGCGTACAGTACATATGACTGATTGGTGAGTGCCAGGGGAAAAAATAATTCAACATATTCGGGGGCTACTTTTTGAATACATTGGCTGTTTGGCTACAATTTTACATTGTGACTATGGGAATTTTTGGGGCTATTTTAATATTTTGCAGGGCTCTTTTAAGCATTTTGGGGGTGAAATCGCCCGAGCCGCCGTGTTCTTTTTCCCTGTTGAGTGCCCCTATTGCCAGAAAATAAGTGGGGGAATGTTAAAAGGAGAAGATGTTTTTAAAAAAAAATGAAAAGAAATGTCAAAAGTCAGTTTCCACTGCTTTAAAAGGATGGTATTTTGTATTACTTTGTGCCTTTCCCCACATTTTGACCAGTAAAGCAAAGAAGACGTGGGATACTGGAACCATATTTCTTTAGTGAATCTTTGTATGGAAGTGTAAATACATGCACGTGGGCAATATCTAAGAATGCTGGTTTCTTCTGTTCTGGGATTCTGGCAAGTTCTGACGTAGAACGAGAATACTGTATTCAGTGAAAATAGATGATGCCTCTTCACACAATAGAAAAATGAATTGGCCTAGATATTTCAGCTTGACTGATAGTCTTGCTTCAGGGCTTATCTAGCTTTTTTTGAAATCTCATAATAGAAATTTGTGAAATTGATTATTTCTTTTTGATGTGCATTGTTTGGTGGATCCTAATTATAACATTATGCAGACATATTCAAATAATACAGGTGTGCCAGGATTACTTGAAAAAACATGGTGATTTTTCAATTGGATGAAAAAAAATTACACATGAAATGAAAGTCATGTCAAATTGTTTAGTGTCCTCATTTACCACAGTATTCGGTCATTTTTTCTTATCAAATAAATCTGTAATTTATAATTTCTGGTTTGTTCCTCCACAAATTTATACCATTATAAGACAAAATTAATCTCATACTATGATTTGTGGTCATAGCTAATGATATTTAATTGAGTTCCTTTTTTTGTCTTAAAAGAAAACTTGGTGGATGAGACTTGAAGAAAAACTACTCTCTGCACCCTGTATTTTGATTGTATGCCTGTATCGCCCACTTCTGGGAGGGCTGTGAATGAATAAAAAAGGTTGCCTTTTCTTCATGAAACTGAAGCTTGACTAAATTATTAGACATACATGATTGTACAGCATGTACAGCTCCAGAATAGATTTGCTCCTGCTGGTCATACTGTCAATTTCCCACATTGCTCAAAACCAAACTTCAAAGATAACTACTGATTTCACCATCCAGGACATGTTTGCAGGGACTCTTATTGGTTGGAATCACAGCTTAATTGAGTATGTGTTCCGTGCTGTATTTTTCACATCAAAGTTGCATTGATGTAAAAACTTCTCCATAGAGTACTAGCATGGCTCATCCTGGGAACCAGCTTAGGAGAATGTGTGTGCAGCATTGGAAGGATTGACTTAATGCGGCCAGCCACCGGTAATTCATGTATTCGCTAGCAATTCGACCCGGCCCACGTGGCAGGATAGCTAGCTAGGCTTGATTCTCGGTGCGTTGGGAATGGGACAGACGAGTGTGTACATTAGCCTGATCTGGAAGTGGAGGTTATGATGGTGCCTGAGGAGACCTTTGTGTAATTACCGTGGAGTCCGGTACTTAAGTACACAGTCAACTCAAACCTTTCTACAAAGACCACTGTCTATGAAGACAACCTGACTTGAACCCCGTCAGAGTAGTTTGCGTATTCTCATTGCAATTGTCTCTTAAAAGACACTTTTCCTTGGGGACTTTACAGACCTGTACAGGCTTGCACCGTGCAATAATCTATGAAAGGTGTGCATTTGGGTGTGTGTAGGAAAGTGTCTTAAAGAAACAGGGGTGGGGTGGTCTGGGGTGAGGGGGGGGGGCATGGGGGGGGGACCATACAGTCCCAAGAGCCAAAGTGCACCTGCATGTAATATATGTAAATATCAACAAAATAGAATTACATTCCGCCACAAGTGTTTGTCCACTGAGCACCTTCCCATTATTACTAGAGCTTTCTTTTCATACCGGCTTTGACCAAATCTCCGCTTATCTTGCATAAACTTTATTTACAGGACCAAAGTTTGAATGGAGATCCAAAGGGCAAACAGTTAATTGTCCAAAAGAAATGTTATTGCCAGTCTATTCTACAAGGAAGGAAGGGAAACGAAAGAGAAAAAATTGTGAGGAGGGCTCATGTGACACGCAGATTTAGTGTCTGGCTGGAAATCACTTCACAGATTGTGCGCCAGAACTTTAGAATGGTGTTGAATTCAGGAGTGACTCTGTACTTGATTGTGTTATCCCAACCACGACTGTAAAAGAAATCCGGGAGGAGAGCTTGCACCCACTGTGGAAAATGGAGAAGTAGGGAGGAATTACAGGCACGATTCTTTGTGTGTTTGTTGTTTCCATTCAAGGAGAAACCGGTTTGGGTTTTGTCGAGGAGTGGGCATGAGCTGGTGGGTGTCAACCGATTCCCGTGTGGCGGCTTTTGTGTTTGGTGTGTCACTAACGTCAACGTGGGAACTGATTTATTACTTGTATTGAATTCTACATGTACATACTTTAGATGGTTCATCCAGAATTGTATGTGTACAGTTGTATCTGTACCACTGTTGTACTTTTCACACTTCATATAGAGCAGCATTTTGTCGGGCTCAGGAATTAAATTTTGATGACCTACTTTACACTTTTATATTAGTTATACAATACCTGTATGAATATTATTTTGAGCAATGTAAACAAGAATTATTTAAGCTCCTACATTATTTTTTTTATGTAGAAATTAAATGGATACCTGTATTTAGCAAGATAACCATTGTAACTGTGAATCCTGGTTTCAAAGGCCTCCCCAAGGGAGAGAGGAATGTGGTCTTTATGACAGGTATGCACACTACTCAGAAAGGATTGAATAAATGGAATATACTGTACTGGGAAGACAAAAAGCCTTCAAAAGGGTGATCATGAGCAATTTTCTTACCAATGGTCTTAAATTCATGTGTTGTCCATTTTAGGAACTTTCTGAAAGTGATTTGCCCTCAAATGATCCATATTTGGAGTAATTAGTGATTAAATCACAAATCCTCAAATGTGTTTGGGCTGAACATTTTGAGTAATCACTAATTACTCCAAATGTGGATCATTTGAGGGCAAATGACTTTCAGCAAGTTTCTAAAATGGGCAATTCATGAATATAAGACCATTGGTAAGAAGATTGCTCACAATCACCTTTTGAAGGCTTTTTTTGTCTTCCCAGTACAGTATATTCCCTTTAAGCGGTCTTAAAACCTTTGTGTGCCTGACTAAATGGTGCTCTGTGGGATTTGTGTGTAGAACTTGTGTATAATAGCACATGTGGCATGCAAAGAGTTCAATATCAGAGGTCTTAATGGACATATACATGTACTGTACTGGGAAGGCAAAAAAGCCTTCAAAATGTAATTGCCAGCAATCTTCTTGCCAATGGTCTTAAATTCATGTATTGTCCATTTTAGAAGCTCGCTGAAAGTTATTTGCCCTCAAATGATCTACATATGGAGTAATTAATGATTAATGATTAAATCCTCAAAATGTTCGGCCTGAACATTTTGAGGATTTGTGATTTTATCACTCATTACTCCAAATGTAGATCATATGAGGGCAAATAACTTTCAGCAAGCTTCTAAAATAGACAATACATGAATTTAAGACCATTGGCACGAAGATTGCAAACAATTACATTTTGAAGGCCTTTTTGCCTTCCCAGTACAGTATATTCCCTTTAATAGAATGATTTCGCTGTAGTAATGTACATGTTAGGCCTTTGGATTGCCAGACTCTTACAGAGACTGGACAAAAGGAATGTAGCAGCTTCAGACCATGTGTACATTGTTCTTGCAGCCTTCAGATTATTTCCTTAAACCTTGCTGATAATTACCCTAAAGTGCAAATTGACATAATTGCCCTTAAAAGGCAAAGATGGGCAAGTGGAGGAAGAAAGACTGACAGATAACATGGTAGCAACTACCAAGTACTGTTGAATTAGATTGTCAGTGTGGTGTCTGCAGTAATCTGATTAGATAAATACATTACATGTATTCAGACAGAGAGGTGCAAGCATGTGTTTAAATGTACTATTTGTACACATAAGGCAAATTCACAGAAAGATTACTGTAGATGATAGTTATACTAATGGTTATTAACTGACTTGAGTATTTCTGGTATTTGAGGCCAGAAGTCAGAATGATGAAGAGATACATGAAAACAGGTATAAAGAGAAGGAAACTAGTGAAATAGAAGAGAGAGAGAGAGATAGAGAGAATGAGAGAGAGAGAGAGAGAGAGAGAGAGAGAGAGAGAGAGAGAGAGCTCATCTAAAAAGGCCCCAATTCACAAGGAGGTTTAGATTTAGACCACAGTTTAAACGGATTTCTTGGCATTTAAACAGACAAGTGTGCTTGATGTAGCACACATTTTGTACACTTACAAAAGGTCCAATAAGGAATTCATGCAGTCCTCGTATGTTGCTAAAGTGTCATGTGTGTTACAATGGTCCAGACCATGTGTAAACCACAGTTTAATCAAATCAATTTGAATTAAGTGTAGTCTAAACCATAGTAACTTATAGTATGAATTTAGCACAAACGTGGTCATTATTCATAGACTTTTTTGAAGTTGTCATGCTACATGTAAATCATGCATACTCTTCAGCTTCTGCCCCATAAAATTTGAACCATGGTTCAAATCTAAAAATTCCTTTGTGAATTTGGGTCATACAGGATGAGAGAGAGAGAGAGAGAGAGAGAGAGAGAGAGAGAGAGAGAGAGAGAGGGGGGGGGGGGGGGGGCTGGGTTTTGAGCAGAGGGAGGTGAAAGCAGCCAAAATGTTTTTGTACATTCGTCTACCTTTTCCTCATGTTAGAAGTGAAAGTCTTTATTCGTGCTTGGTATTTCCTGTTGCAGCACTCCATCCATACAGACGGCAGTATATACACCTGGAAGCGTCACGCTAAAGTAACACTTATCATCGCGGAAAGACCTAGATGCACAAACTCAAGATTGATTTCTAGTCACTTGTGATATAAAGTAACATATCACAATCTCAGCTCTATAGTGGACATCAATGTTGGTTTCATGTTACTCATGATACATAAGAACTAGCAAGTGTATCATCTTCACAGTTCCTATGGGACATTAATGTGCCTTGATGCACATAATCTTTCTCAACCGCGACTGGTTTCAGCAAAGACAAGGTTTGATGCATGACTTATACAGTTTGTATCTGACTCTACATTTTGAAAGCAGACAGCGCTTTAAGGTACAGGGGAACTCCTCAATGATAGTCTGTTTCATAGTCAGAGGGGAGCAGTGATGGTTTTCTTCTAAAAATGGATCATTTGTGTTGATACCAGAATTGCCTTGTTTATCAGCAAATAAGCCCAGAGCTACCCTCTTCATCATTGAATAACTTTGGAGAAGCAGACAATGTTGTGTGTGTTTCACATTTGAGATTATGGCTATGGTTCAGGAAGTACCGGTATCCTAACCAACATCAGTGGAGATGTTTTACTGCGTGACAGTGCAGCCGGGAGAGGTAGGTATTAGAAGAATGTGCACATACTTGTAACGCGAGCGTGTAAACCAATTGCTATGATTGCCAATTTTCACAAACTCCAACTGACTTATCTACATGTATGTCTGTGGGTGCTTTAAACTGCATAGCCTGCTTCCAGGCTGTATGACATTTTTAATTCAAAGTATTGAAATACATCAAGTAATTCTCTCCTATATGTCTGTACAATTTGTCTCCTTCAGCCTGATCTGTGCAGTATGTATTGTTTGGATTAGAAATGCCCAACAGTCTGAAGAGAGACTATGAAGTAGTCAGCAGTTCACAGTGTCTGACACAGGATCCGTTCTTTCTGTTCATACTTATTCTAAATATAACATGCAATGGCATTAGAAAATCTGTTTAAAACTGCATTATCTCAAATGTCCACTGCTTTCAGTTGTAATGCAAGATTATAAGGCTTTTCTCGAATGCAAACTGCCAAGGGTTAATCTTCCAGTCTATGTCTTTCTGTGGATGTGTTTACAGGAGGTGAGGAGAGGAGACTTTAACCCTGAGACCACCAGCCCTGCTGAGCATGCAAGGGATCAACAGGGGTACAGCAAGACCCCCTCTGTCACACCCCACCAGGGCCTGGAGGACTTTGTCAGGAAACTTCAGTCAGCCAACGAGGAGTTCATCAATCTGGTGAGTTTGGTTGGATGTCGTGTATGTGGCGCGGGGTGCTATAAATCGTTCTCATACCACTTTCATACTTGCATCCCTACATGCAATGTCAGACTATAGACGTATACCTGGAATATCAAGACGGTGTTAGAAACGTGTTGAAGCCAGGTTCACATGTAGGCGAATAGGCATATTTTTTTTGGTATTTAACTCAATCTGAAAACATTCAGAAAGCATGCACCTGAGTTGAACGTGAAAGGATGTAATGTGTTATGAATACAGGTGTTGTGAAATGGTTGTGAACAGTGATTGAAGATCTCAAGATCCCAGGTTTAAGCTCATCCATGGCACTTGTGTACTTGTGTACAAAAATACTTAATCCACATTGCTGCTCTCCACCCAGGTGTATCATTGGGTTACCTTGTAGGAATGGAGTGAGTGCACCTTAGTTCTTTGTGTGTGTGGATGCTTATTAACGCAACATCTTTTTATTAGTGGGCAGAAGCTTAGCGTGATCACACGTAAAAGGAGAACTGACCCCTTGTTTCTTGGTAGTCTTGGGTACGAGGTAACTCCAACTAGCGCGCATTCACTGAAGACAGGCAGACAGCAGAAATCAACAACATGCACAGTAGCACCTATACAATGCTTCTGTATAGAGTTTTTCCTATAGATTTGTTTGTGAGTGGATGCCCTGTTTGCTACGCATGCAATGATTCTTTATACACGTCTACTCATAACAGTGTTTCAGTATGAAGTTTTCTTGTGTGGACACACTAATAGGCTTGGTTCATGTAAAGGCTTGCTCTGTAGATTGTGAGGTAATCTGTCCTGGCTTCCTCTCTGCTATCTAGCTTCACAGCTTTTTTGAATCATTAGCCCCATTCATATACCATAATCATGATAATACCGCTATTATTACCGATCAACATCGATACGAAACTTTCAGTGAGCCTCTCTAAACACTGTTCATATACACCGAAAAAGGTGTGATATTGCATTGTTTTGGACAGCTGGACCGTTCTCAACATGCCTAGCTCGAGCAAACACGGGCTGGTGACATGTTCGCTAAGCCATACGAGTGGAGCGATTAGCGAACCACATGCCAGAGCGCGATGCACGGGACGCTACATTAACAGCTATTTTGCAGACGCAGTTTTCAAGATTAGTTGATTGCAATATTTTGTCATTATTACTAGGTCTTGATCCACAAAATAGCCGCAAAAAAAAACGGAAAAATATATATGCAGCAATCGGTAATGCATTGGCAAAATAGCCGCAAATGTTGCTGTTTTTTTTTTGCAGATAAGTGGTGTATATGAACAGGGTTTTTGTGCTGCCAAATGTAAGTCAGGAGTTTGGTTTTCACACATGATCTCTTCTTTTGTGTAATCAGTACCTGTCATACTTCCTGCTACCACTCTCATTAACGAGGTTACTGTATTGTGTAGGAGATGACACGTGCCTTGAAATCCTATCAAACTTTGTTCCCCTTTGATGTTTGTGTGGGAGGAGGGAGGCGTGTTGGACTGGGGGGGGGGGGGGCAGGGGGTTGCAGAGGACTGCGGGTTTAAAAGGGCTATGATTGGTTGTATGATATATATCGTATAAAAATGAATCTACGATGGATAGCGATTTGGTTTGGTGTTACAGGGATATGGGACCTGATGTGAGCAGGCAAACAAACTCATTTTGTGCTTGTTTTGTTTTAATAAAGATGCAACTTAAACTTGAGGCTCATATCTTGGATCAGAAGATAGCATGCTAGTGTGTAAATTTGGAGCGACTGCAGAGAGATTGGATATTTGAGTCTGCTCCAATTGTAATAGTGGAAAATGTTTGCATATTGGCAGGATATCCCTGTCCTAGCAAGCAGAACATACCCGGGCATACCTGGGTTTCAGGGGTCTGACTTATTTTAGGTTACTAACTTCAGCATAGATTTCAGGGTTTAAAAATCTTACCCATACCCCTAAACCTACATGTACCCCTAATTTAATCCTGACCCTAACCCTAAACGTAACCCTAACTCAACCCTAACTCAACCCGAAACCTTACCTCACCCTTACCCTAAACCAAAGGGCCTAGGCTGAAGTTAGCAACCAAAAATGAATTATCCCCAACAACCCAGGATTGCCCTTTCTTGATATTATCATGCCATTTCATCAACTTCAGGGTAAAGTAGACCCACCTATAGTGTTTGTGAGTTTGTTCAGCTGATTGTCTGCAAGCTGCAGTCCTTTGGCCACATACCAAGGTGTCAAATACTGCCTGCATATCCTGGGCTCTGATAGCCTGCATTCAATGCTGTTGGGTTATTGTAACTCACCATCGATGGTAACTTCTATGGCAACAGCCAATGAGCTCTCATTATTGCACCTATTGCTGTGGTAGTTACCATTGATGGTTAATTACAATAATTGAAAACCTATGTGCAACATGGCCTGCGTCTGGCCACAGTAGGCTTATCACCCTATAGTTCCTCAGGGCTCACCCATGAGAGCTCCGAAGGTGAGGAGAAGTTTGCCTTGTGAATACTATCACTACTAGACAGATATGTCTATGTCCCTACATGGGAGACATCAACCAAAAAATTACTTTTTTTCTTTCCAGGGCTCTTTTTGAAGAAACTTAAAAATTTTCCAGGGCTACTTTTTCATTTTCCAGGGCTCTTTTTCCACTTTCCAGGGCTACAATTTCTGGAGCTATTTCACGGGGTTTTTTTTTTGTGTGTGTGTGTGTGTCAGGCGCGAACGCAGGATTTTTGTAAGGGGGGGGGGGGGGGTTACGAGAAGTTGATGAGCATGGGGGGGGGGGGGTAGTGGTGGGTTTTGGGGAGTGTTTTTTCTTAGTGGGGGGGGGGGGGGGGTTCAGCCAAAAAAACTAAAAAAATTGGAGGCGAAAGAGGAGGGGGGGGGGGTGACCCCCCAAAAAAAAACGAAAAGGGGGGGGGGGGGGGTAACAAATTAAAAAGTTAATTCAGTTTAAATATTTCATTGGCGATATGACTAATGCAAAGAAGTTTTCGGCTTTCAGGCATAGTCAGACTAGCCAGGGCCAGGGGCACAAACATGCATACGGTAAGTACAATTTGATATAGATCTTGTAATCTGCAATTAAGACTTGACAAATGTTATGTAGATCTAATGTAGTTAAACTTTGAAGATTTTCAATGTCAAGGAATATGAAAAAAAAAATGCACGGCAAACTGTGTTGCCCGGCCATAAATGGTCACAACGGGATAGTCACAATCAAACAATAGCTCTCCCGTAGTTACGGCCGCCTTACTAGTCGGCAAACTGGTATGCCACAGCAGCTGCCATACCCGTTTGCCGACTAGTAAGGCGGCCGTAACTACGGGAGAGCTATTGTGACTATCCCGTTGTGACCATTCATGGGCAACACAGTTTGCCGTGCATTTTTTTTCATGTTCCTTGACATTGAAAATCTTCAAAATTCAATTACATTAGATCTACATAACATTTATCAAATCTTGAATTTAGATTACAAGATTTATATCAAATTGTACTTACCGTACCGTATGTACAGCTGTGCATGTTTACGTTTATGCCCCTGGCTCTGACTGAGCTGAGTCGCTGACGCCTACGTCTGACTTTGCCATGCATAGCATAGCACTAGCAGCTTGACGGCCGAAGTTTTTAAGCTAGTTTGAAGTTTGAGAAAAACATCGATGAATTCCTGGTTCGAGCGGCTGTGCGGGAAGCTGAAAACTTCTTTGCTTTAGTCGTACCGCTAATGAACGGGTCATTAGATACTGAACCCCTGTTGTTTCCGCTCGAACCAGGAATTTATCCATGTTCTTCTCAAACTTCAAAGCTCGCTACGAAAGCATTCATTATTCATGTACCGCGTATGCTTTGCATACACTACACAGTACACGTACTATCATATGCATGGCCGACTGGCCGTCTAGCCTAGCACCTCGGCCTAGCTAGGTATGCACTATGCATTCGTATCGGGCGCGCGCGCATGGAAGAAACTATGAAGAGCCGTTCCCGCCAAAACGCGTGCCAAACCCATACGCTTGCAAGTCAGAACGTACGCGTATGGTTTTGGCACGCATTACGGCGGGAACGGCTTACCATAGATATCGGGCGCGCGCGCATGGAAGAAACGCTCCACGTGCGATGGATACTGCACTACACACAGCATGCATTCAGCAGTACAGTGAGTCGGTGAAACATGCTTGCGCGCTCTCAATCTTCGCTGTGCAAATTGCCGCAGTGCAGTGCGCGGCCGTCAAGCTAGGATTGGCTGCTTTAGTCTAGTCGTGTGACAAATGTTACGGGGGCGATTTCCTATTTTTGTGTCGCCCACGAAATTGCATTTTTGGCCTGTTTCGGGGGCTCTTTTAGGTGTTTCCAGGGCGAATTCGCCCGCCGCCCCCGTGTATTTTTTTGGTTTGGAGACATGAGCAACAAAATCATCCAGCGTGGAGTGAATTGAAAAGACTGAGATGAGAATGGTTAGATGGATGACATGAGCAACAAAATCATCCAGCGTGGAGTGAATTGAAAAGACTGAGATGAGAATGGTTAGATGGATGTGCAGGGTATCATTGTGTGAGAGAACGAGAAATGAAGACGTCCTCCTGTCAATGGGCCTGGTAAGGATAGGACAGGACCGACAGGTGATGAGAAAGAGCAGGCTGAGATGGTATGGTCATGTGGCTAGGAGAGAAGAGACCCACTGGCTCCATACTAAACTTCACAGTTGTTGGGAGGAATCCATGTGGGAGACCTCGCAAGACATGGAAGGAAAAAATCAAAGAAGACAGAAGAGTGTTGAACATTACCCACATTGACCCAAATGACAGGACAGTATGGAGGAGAGCCATCAAGGAAATGAACTGTCCAACCCTCCAAAGTGGGAAAAACAGACTATAATCATTGATGATCATGGATGATACTTTGGACTATAAATGTCCCAGCAGTCTTAAAGACAGGCTAAGGTTCTATTTGATGCTTGTCACACTAGTATTTCAAGAGAGTTGACCTTTGAACAGCAAGGAAAATATGTCTTTTATTTCATTGTTTTGTTGACTTGCAAAACATTGTGTGTGGGGCCTCTGTAGCTACAGTACTGATGTATCAAAAAATGGTTCACAATCTAGTATGGGAGGGAGGGTGGCTTACAGTATATCTTTCTTTGTGTAAAAGCAAATATTAATGCTTTCATTTTTGCATTTTATAACTACCTTGAAGTTTCCTAATTAGCTGTTGATATAGGTTAAATAGAAGTGATGAAAAAGATTACAGTAGTTTGAAATCCTGGACACTCCTTTTTTCATATTGCTGTTCAGGCATTAAGGAAAAAATGGTAGCAAATCAATCCCTCATCTTATGTACAGACATAAATGATTGATATCAATTGGTAAAAATTCATGCGTCTTTGCAATCACAAAGCACAAAGCGTTTCAGAGGCCTCAAATATTAAGCACATGTATTAAAAGCTCTGGGGATATTGGCTGGTATACAATTTATGGCAGTACGTGTGACTGGACAACCCTGGGAGTGAAAATACTGAAAAACAATATTAATGAGTATTATTCCATAGTCTGACCCCACCTTTAGAGCTTTGCAGGATTTATGTTACTGGGTAAGCCCTCGTGATTCAAGGAGCTTACAGACCACTGGTCTCCATAATCTAGCTAATCTAGCTAATCTGTTAGTATACCCCTTCAGTTTGTAAATAATAGGGGTATTAGTAACAGTTAGTTGCTGTATTGTGATTACTGCTATGTACTGTACAGTTATTGTAGCAATGACATGTGAGGGGGGGGGGGGGGGGGGGCTCAGGACGAGGCAATTGAAGATCCCCTCTGAAAACTTGACTCTAGAGGTAGGTTTGCACATATCGTAACATGAGGCTTGGCAAGCAGCCCCTGAAAAAGTGTTATACCCTGGTAATTATACAGATTACAATGGTACAGGACATCAAGAAATAGCTTGATAATTGATTTGTTTTGTTTTGATAATGATTTGTTTTGGTATGATTATGGAGAGATAAAGGGATTGAGAGAGAGAGAGAGAGAGAGAGAGATAAGAGAGTGAGAGAAAGGCATAGAGGGGTGAGACATATATACAGTACTTTAATTTATGTAAATGAGATACTGGCTAGGGCTGGTTCTACTATGATACATGATTCTAGCATGCAAAGTATGAATGTGGGCAAAGTAAATGGCTTACTGTAAACATTTGCCTTGTGTACACCTGGCTTTTGATGTTGAACCTTGTGCACTGTACTTTTGGGAATGTTAACCTTTGAATCATGGAGCTCTTGAAGTGTTTCGGTGGCTTTGCAGCTGAAGGGAAGGTTTGACATCCTTTTGATGTGAGTTATATTACTTTGGGGACTTACCAATGCTCAAGGTTGCACATTTCTTGCTGTGCTGTAAGCCAATGGAAAGGGTAAGTTTGATTGAGTTTGGGAGGAAGAGATTGTTTTGTTGTGTGTGAGATACACAAACTAGTACCAGTATACTGAATAGCGTATGGTGAATATTAGGCGTGTACATACATTAGATTGTATTTCCAGTACTACTAATATACCTTAACATGTATTTTGACTGCAGTTCACATACTTAGCATGCTCATTGTATTTCAGTTGCTGGTGGTTAATTGCAGAATCAATATACAGAAACACATCCTGGTACCCGGTTATTGAATTGGTAAATTTCAGAATTATCATTTTAAGATGATTTCTTCCTGATATCCAGACATCAAATTACGATGGAACCCATGGTCATGATGGATTAGCACTTTAATGGTTACTAGTTCTATACCACCTAAAGCAAGCATGAACCAACAAACAAGGCACATTGTGGTTTACAGGCAATCGCCCTTCTCTAGGTCAGCGATTTACTACACCTGTGCTAGGTTGAATCAATGCGTCTGAAATTAGGAGACTACATAAAACGAGGTATAGAGGCCCTTAATGGGACACAACTGACAAGTCGAGTTGTAGTCTGATCATACAGACATATGTTCTCAAACAGTGTCTGCCTTCAGACATTATTCTCTACATGTATGTGTCCATGAAGTATCAGTTCCATTTGTATGGAGGGAGCCCAACAAGTGGCCATGTCTTTGAAACTAATCCCTATTCAAAAATTTGCATTGTTGTATGAGCTAATTATGTACGGGGGTAATGCTACCCCCTTCCTATCACGCATTTGTGTGGTTGTTGTGCTCCACTGACTCTGCAACAATTGAAAGCTGGTCTGCTCATTCATTTCCCAGAACCACTGCATCCTTTACATGTAAGCTTCAGGACTTCGTGGTGGTGGTGTTGTTGGTGATGTATGGCGTACACATACTAGGCCCGTTCACACACAAGGGAAAAAGTGCGATTTAAAAATCGATTTTCTAATCGCGATCAGAATTTCGAAATTTTTTCCAGTGTGGACAGAAAAATCGCACTAATTACCGCGATCCTTATCGCGATCCAACTCGCACTATTAGTGCGATTTTTCAGAATAATCGCGATTATTTTGCCAAGCGTCTCTTTGAATCGCGCTCGCGCGAAACTCTATTGGGACAGCGGGGTCAGTCCTTGGTCATGCAAGTTTCGCGCATGCGCAATTTGGCCACTGATCGTTCTTTCCTTGCTGGGAAGTGCCATTTTTCCCTGTGTATGAACGGTCGAAAAAAAAAATCGAAATTTGGATCGCGATTGTAATTTCGATTTCCGGTGTGTGTGAACGGGCCTACTCATGTACATGGTCATAGACAAGTTGTATCAGTTGAATTAGTCTTTGAGTCTGCATCAGTGAGTCAGAAACAGCACTCATACCTGTAGACTAGCAGCTCTCATTTATCTGCACATGCTCCCAGTAATTGAAACACAGTTTTGGCTAGTCAGTCTCTTAGTAGTCTTCTCTTTACAGACTCTTTTCTTTTTAAAGTGCCACAACTGAGTCTGAGCCTTCAGACTAGGCAGGCATGTACACATATGTCCTGAAGGGGGCAACAGGTATTGTCTGGAACTCTGGAGGTGTTACACAAAGACAACAGGATCTTCCTTCTGGGAGATCACATTGACTTTAATAGCCAACATGGATTATCATTCTAATCCCATTCATGCATGTGCACTCATACATCAGTTTGTAGGACAGAGTGAGGGAGAGATCTGTATTGTGTTCTGTTCTATGTACATTTAACTGAGGTGATTTGCTGAAGGAACCATTGTAGGAGTTACCGGTAGAGGAGAGCACTGGCTTACAGGTACGACTGCTACTAAAAGCGACTTGTTGATGATCAGAACTTTGTGTTCTGATGGTGCGTAGTGTTGAATCAGTCTGTGCGGCAGAGGATCGTACCAACGCCGTGTCAGTAAGTGGAACTATATGCCAACAGTGGATACCTCTGGAGATATGATTTGTGTAACTTCACTAGTTGTTCAGTACTAGTGAGGATTCTTATCTGTGTACATGACTGAGCTAAGTGTGCCTGGCTGCAGAGAATACATTTTGAGACTTTTGTTGGTAATGTATACTTTGTTCAGAACTAGTTGTAGTGGTAGTTTTGTGTTTTGTTCCCTAAGGATCATACGCAATGACTGGAACTTGTAAGCAACTTTTTGGAGATTGTCAATCGTATTCAGAGCTGAATGTACCTGTAGCATAGTACTGTTAATGCTGTCTGAGGATTATTTAAACACAATTATAGCTGGTACATAGTTTGCAACTTTTTGATACTTTGTAATTATGGCTTTGGGTCCAGTTTACAAGCTCTGCTTCCCTGGACTCCTCCACAGTCTCAGTTTATTGTATCATTTCAACATTTATTTGATGTATGTTTTTCAATTCATGCAGGCATACTTTATACATGAATCTGGGGATTGATATCCATAGTAATATCGGACATCCTTAGCCCCAGACTATTTTTTGAAGCTTTTTACACTGGCATTTCTCAGCCCTGTACTATTTCTTAGACCCAGCTAAGGAAAGCCATGATGTTCCCACTCGAAATCATTAGCCCCGGACTTTCACGACAGCTTATGAATATTTATGAGTGTACATCTTACACATGTGCTCTTCACCACTCCCCATCAAGGTGACTCGCCAGTTGGGCATTATCTGATTGGTCACAGGCGTCTCGGCCTTGCGAGCTGAGCACCGTATTTCCTTATCCCTGTACTATTTTTTTGTTTCTGTTTACACTGGAGCTCTTAGCCCTGGACTATTTGGCTTGGCCCTGCAAATGCGGGGTTAGCCCTGCTTTTTTGCAGGGCCAAATAAACCTGGAATATACATGTAGGTGGGGCTAGCCCACTTTGCTAAAAACCAACGTAAACAGAAAGTGGTCCAAGCTTAGCCCCGTACTTTAGGCAGTGGTAAGGCCCCCCCCCCCCCCCCCCCCCCCTTAGCCCCACGTATGGAGCACGGTGAAAAAAAACATTTCGCATCCACATGATTTTGAGGCAGGGTGCAGTGTGATATTGTATTACAATGTCTGAAACTTGTTGATTTTTGTTGTGGTATGCCTGAATTTGCTTGCAAGAAGTACACTCCAACTCAAAGGAATTGAAACACAATGTTTTAGCCTAAAAAGCATTATGTTTCACACTCAACTGGACAAAATTTACAGTAGTTAAAAACTGCGGCTCCTTCCCTTTCTTCCCTTTCCCTATGCCAATTCCTTTGAGCTGTGGTGTACATGTCCAGATTGTAGCTTTATATTGTGATGTCAGACCGCCTTCAAGCAAGTGATTGTTCAGACTTTCTATACTAACGCAATATGCAGCACTGCAGTGTGGTGCTGTATTGTTCTGTAAAGAGAATGACGTGCATAGCAATGCAATTACAAGGAAGTCTTTGCAACTTGTTGATCACATCTGAGCTCTACTCTGTCCGGGCATATAGTATTTATCATGTATGTCATTTCATTTCAATCTGTTGTTTGACTAGTGTTAAATGAGATGACCTTCTGTGTATTCATTCATTCTGTATGAGAGATAAAGCTCCTTAAACAAAGTTTGCACAGCTTTACAGTTTCGAGCGGGACATACAGAATTGATGTGTATATCTGGAACTGTGTTTTTTTATGCGAAAATCAAACTTCAAAGCCATGTTACATACATTGTTTCATGTGGCATTTCTCTCAGGGACTTTACTGCATAATTTTGTTTTACTTACTTGTACACATATGTAAACATATAACTTTTTTATTATTGTTTTTTGACAGGTGGCCAAGAATTCATACCCCGGTACTTACAGTTTAATTGAAAATGGATATAATTGAAAATGGAATAATCATGAAGTGGCAGAGACTGGTTTTAAGTAGTCTGTCTCCAATGATTTGCAGAAGATATACATGCACTATGAACTTAAATGCACCATTTTGTTTATGTATAGCTGCCAATGAAAACAGGAAGCCAGCCATAACATTTCCCTGGATACATACCTTGAAACTCCGTGGCTTAAAGGCCGGAGATTGTCAGTGGGTGCAAGCGTTTTTAAATGTTGGTATAATGTATTAAACAAATAAACATGCACATTGTACATTTTCTGAAGAACACATGTCTCATGTTTTTTTGCTAGTTGCCAAGTTTTTTTTGCAATTATTCAGGAAACACCTGTGCTAATGGATTTTCCCCATATTCCCCATTTTCCATGTATTTTTCTGTTCTTTTTGATGAAGTTGTTCCGTTTTCTTATTGTTGTCTTCTTTGAGGTTCAGGTTTTTTCTCAAAGGGGGGGGGGGGGGGGGGGAGGGGTGCAGCCACATTTTATTAAAACCATGCAACATTAATCATAAAGTGTCTTATACGTTTTAGCTGCTTTCTTTTAAATTTTGATTGTACATTTTAAGCTGTTTCTGATGCAGATTGTGTGCCTAGTTGTGAAAGGTAATGGGTGAAGTAAATTTGAAATGTTCATGTGGAGCTCCTGCATTTTTTGTTTTGTGCCCCATAACATGCCATGGTTGTCACCGCTTCTGAAGGTCGTGTCCCTAGATCTCCTATTCTGTCATGTATTATATGTCACGTGATTATATGTCTGCAATAAACTGCAATAAACTGTAGTTTAAGTTGTTGCAATCTTTGACCAAATTACATAGGGGCTCAAAGCACTGGGATAAAAAAACAGCGCTTCTGTGAAAAAACTGTTTACCCTTATACAAAAAGGTGTAACACATTTCACAGTGTACGTTTTATTATACTCTTGCCAAGTAACTCTCGCAAATTTAATTCCTTTGCAATATTTCTGTCTTTGTCCCCAATAGAATGACATTGCTTCTGATGATGACGGCATCCCTGACTGTGAGTCTATAGAGCCCCTCCTGGAATCTGGCTACAGGACAGATGTCAGCGTTGGACGCAGCCCCGTCACCTCCTTCACAAAGAATGGCCCCCGCTTCTTATTGGCCCATCCAAAGCCACGCCCCCTCTCTGCAATAATTGGTGAGTTGTGTCGACGACAGATCTTACGGACGATAGAACTCTACATGCATTTCAGTGTCAGAGTTTGCAGGTATACTAACTTTTAGATAGCACGCCCGCAAACATACCTCTTATTGGCCCATCTAAAACTACGCCCCCTCTCTTCAATAATCGGTGAGTTGTGTTAACGACTGATCATACAGTTGATACAGTAGAACTCTGCAGACATTTCAGTGTCAGAGTTTGCATACTAGGCTATACTTAGAGACAGCACATCTCAAAACAGAAATGTTAAACGGATTAACACGGCAATAACCAAATGTGATTATGAGAAACTGTATTTGGTCAGATATGGTTTATCGATAAAACGCATCGTGTCTGTTTCTACGGGAAAGTTTTCCAGAATTCTGGACGATTTTCTGTAGAAACGCATCGTTTGTCTACAGGTTATTCTGCATGTCATGGTAAATGTATATTAACACAGTGTTATACTTCAGGCTTGCAATAGGGATACACCATCTTGAAGACATTTCAGATGGTTATTGTTGAGGTTTGTATAATACATTTAGTGAGCTGCCATTGTATATTGAGTTGAAAGGCACAATAATCATAAAGCAGTGCAATATATACTGCTGCGCGGGAGGATGAAATGTGCTGGTACATTTATTATTATATGCACATCAGTACTTGTACTCACAATATGCAACTTTACAGTTTGTTTACATGTATTGTACTATTTCTACAGGTACTTGTACTTGAATGATGGAACCTTATGACTACAGAACCGCCATATATACATGTACATGTATAACAGTATAGTGTACCATCAAATTGGCAACATGATATTTCTAGTGTTCTTGTTTTATTTTTTAGAAAAGCAAACCTCTGTAGGAGCTTTACAGTAGCGATAGAAAAGTGCACTGCATCCCTGGTGAAAAACAACTGCTTGATTGATAGTGTAGCAGTAGGAAACCTTGATGGTATATTTGTTCATGCCTGGTATTTCAATACTTCTGTTGAATCGCTGGTTGACAGTATATGCATATACATGTATGTGGACTGCAGGAGGAGACTCGGTTGAGCCACTCTCTCAAAACGTGTGTCTGTAAAGCAAGGCTGGAGTCTTTTCTTTCCAGTTGTGTCTTAATTGGTAAGGCATAAATGTACAAACCTGTCAGAGGTAGTCTCAGTGTCATTGAATCACAGACACCACATTGTTTGTCCCTGCACACTGGTGTACATGTATACCGGTATAGCTATTTTTTATTCATGTACTCTTTCTTAATTTGTTTGTTCATTTTTCAGATGCCTTAGCCCTTGATGCCTTCCCAGACCCATGCCAACTTCTTCCAAGCACCCGTAGTGTGACCTACACTGCCAGTCCCAATATCCTCTGGTCCATCTGTCCCCGCTGCCGGTACCGCCTCAACCTCACAGACTGTGACATTTACTCATCCGCTGCTCTGGGCGGTACCCACTACCGGCTGTCCGGTGCCGTTGATCCTTTGAGTCTCTCGAAGGGTGTCATTAGAGAGCCTGGAACACCTGACTCTCTTGGGAGGTACGAGGAGTTCCGAAATGTGGTGAAGCCTCCACACCGAACATGCAATGTCGGTACTCAAAGTGAACAAACGGATGGTGTACTATTAGGAGGACCCTGTAGAGATTGTGTTGATGTAAGTGCCGGTGACAAGGTTCGCGCATGTCATGCATATTGCCAGACAGAACAGACAGTCATCATTCGGAAACTAGCAGGGACACAGACGGACGAGGCTGGAAGCCAGTCGCATGAGAGGTCAGAGGCTACGAGCGAAGGTACCCAGTGCGACCAACCTAGCATTTGCCAGCAAGGGGTACTAGCCAGTGTGCCACAGACTGACGGTGAATCGCAGACGGACAATGTGGATACATCGCGTGATGGTGTATCTCCTGAAGTGACCACTCGCATCATTGTGCCACCTTCTCCGAAAGCAAAGACTCCTCACCATCCAGGACCACTTCTCATGAGACAAACTGCATCATCACAAACTGATTTATCTGTCAGGATATCTGTTACGGACCGGTCCATTGTTCTTGACAGCGTTGCGACGCAGACCCTTCCCAGCCCGATCCCGAACACTACCCCCACCCCATGCTTCTCCTTCGACTCTGCCCCCTCCATCCCGCTGCCCCCTCCCCCAGCCCACCCCGACAACCCCGGCCAGGGGGCGAAGTCACTCTTCCTGGCACCTTGCAGCTTGCCAGCCCGTGTCATCGCTGAAGATTGGGATTCGGACTTCAGTACTGATTCACCTTCTTTCGTCTCTGCCAGGTCTTCCCCTGTGACATTCTCGCCACTTCCCTTCTCCTCGCAGCTGGACTCGAGAGAGACTGCAATCCCAAACGTCATTGAGAGGTTGACGACAACGTTTCAACCAATCACATCCAATAGGTATGTGTACTGCATTGCAAGAAGTGTCAAGTTCCCTTAAAGTGGCAGCAGACTGTGTGGCCTTCTCTTAGTCCTTTTGTTGAGGCATTCCATATGCCGATAGTGATGTTGTCATTAGAATTTAATAAACCACCATGAAAGCATTGTTTGGAAAGAGAATTAGGGTGCATTCTGGGAGCAGCTTGGCTATTGTCTTTAGAATGTAACAGAGATCCGGGCTCATGAGTGAAGTGTGTTGTCATTTTACTTGTCAGTGATCTCTTTCTGAGCACAGATTTGTCACAAATGGCAAAGCCCTTCAAAATTGTTGTTTTATCTCAAAGTCTACCTTATTCTACACTGTATAGTCAAAAGTCCTATAAATATGCATATTCATAACTAATACTTTGCTCTGAGTCATATCATATCAGTAAAAACCCTGTTGGCTGCCTCACCTGTTTCAGGGCTCTTGCAGTGCCAACCACTTCCTGAAAGATAGGGGAATTATGGTATAAAAACACCTTGTGGAAATCATGGGTACAGACGAAACTCCTTAGTGTCGACTAGTATGGCATGTGGGAGTGCGAGTGCGAAAAACCAACCCTGGGGAGAGCCCTGACTAGCAATAGCAGAGGGACACCTCACATATCATCAGCTATCAAATTGCAATGCTACTTTTGACTAGAGAGTCGAACTGTAGAATACACCTTTTTGGCTTTGATGGTACTGTAAATGAGACGATACAATTTATGGCAGCTATGTTCTTTTGTCAGTTTTTGATTGTTTTTGTCTCTGTTTTGTGATCAGAGAGAGGATGGAGCAGGCTCTTCCTGTCTCGCTGGATGAGAATTCTAACAAGGAAACTTGTGTCGACGGAACAAATCTAGAAAGGTGAGACATCGTACTGCCCTCCTTTCACAAAAGGAAGCCATTGATGAATCGCTGAAATTTGAGCCATTGAAACCAAAGTTCTCATTAACGTGGGGGTCTGTGTTTTACTAGGCCAGGGGGATGTTTTACCAAGATGTGTGTAAGTAAGGCCCGTCTGTATGAATGACTGGTGACCTGTTCTTGGGAGCCAAATCAGATTCTCAATGATTGGGGTATCTCAGTTAGCACAAGAACAGGTTACCAGTGGTGCTTAAAGTCATGCTTAGCTTATGAACATCTTGTTGAAACAGGGCCCTGGTTTAACTTTAGATTGTTGACTTAATCATTTCAAATATGTACCTGTACCATATCAAGAGTTATTGTCAGGAGGTTTAAAGTTGACTGCTTTTTGAGTTATTTATAATGGTGATTATGGACATTAACTTTGACATGGAATAAATGAAAGAGTACAGTAGAGAGAGAAAGAGAGAGGGGGGGGGGGGACATAGCAAGAGGACTTAAATTATGAACAAGCCCTGTGAAAGCTTGACTGTTTATGCACAGAACATATTCACAAAAGTGGTAATACTTCATACTTGTGCTACATGTAAATGGGGATTAACTTTATAGGACGCAACATAAACAATTATCATTGATTCAATATCATTGATTTTTGTTCTCGGAATTAAGTTTGTCCACACAATAATAACCTTACAGTTATAAATTAAAATCGCCCATTGTTGTTATTCTGTAATGAAAATCCATGATTTTGATGACAGCATCAAAATGACAATTTATTTTGAGCTCATAAAGTTAGTCTTGATTTAGTACGGGTATGCGGTGTACGTTAAACCACCATTGCGAATATGGACCAGTGCCTGTATCTTTGGTGTTATCACAGCATTGTGGCCCTGGCCTTTGGACAAATTCTCTCTTTCTTCCCACACCAAACAATTTATCTCTTTCGCTTGACGTCCGATTCACTCAGTTGGATAGCATGGTCACGCGTCCTTGATTCGGCTGCCTCTTTTGTTCTCGATTACTTCAATAAGAGTGCATTTGCATTCTACCATTCTAATCTCCTGTATGGTCCGATACATGTAGGTCACAGAAGTGACAAGGATTGATGTCAAAATAGGAGGAAATACAATACATGTGGGATGGTCACAGCTGTTGGCTGCAGTGGAAATGGAAGGGAAAACCCACAAAGAACTAAAACCACAAATCTCAAATTACACGTTTGCCATATTTTGTGGAGCTTATGTAGTATGTGTGAGCAAGTTCATGTGTACTTACAATTTCTGAGATCGAATAAGTATTTCGTTGCCTGAAAGTGATTTTTAAGTGACATGTTTTTAAACATGCAAAAAATAACACCATACCTACATGTAAATGCACTACATTGAAGTACAGTATGTGTATGGAGCTTTTTTCAAGTAAAATCCCTTCATGGTAGTTAATTTGAACAGCTGTCTGTCCTTTTCTCTCTTTGCAGTGGGAGTTATAAAATTGTTTATGAAAGTCTTTTATCAATGGGTATTTGAAAGTCAATGTGGCTACAATTAGACTTATAATATTATGGTACAGTACTGGAAATAGAACAACTGGTTTAGTTTCCAGGGTCATATGTCCTCAAGAAACAGTGTATCACTTCTCTCTCGTGGAACCAAACCTACATGCTGTCATCATTGACTGTCTTGTGTGTTTGTTATATATGTGCATACATTGTATTGTTACTTGTTATATTCATACTGAATTGTAGTCACAGTTGAAATGCATTTACATGTATTATTGGGCATTATAAATTGTTTTTATGATGTAAAGTTACATGCAATTCTGTCCTTGAGTCATTAAGGCTCACTATTTTGGTATCATTGTTTTTATTTAAAGCATGAATTTAATTCAATTATAGTCAAATGTAGGATGACTGTGAATATAAAATAAAGTGTGGTTGCGTGTCCAGGCTGTCTATCTGCTGTTGATGCATGTCATGTCATATCAAGACCGTCCAGGGAAACAAAAGACAGTAATTGATGATATATGGCATGACATATATTTGTTTTCCTACAATGTGCTGGTAGTGGTACGTGTGAAGGATAGTGGATGGTATGGAGAACCTTGAGCTTTGGGTAGTTGCAGGGTATCCACACGCAAAAAATCAATTATATAGCTCTATAACGAAATTCTGTGTGTGGATGCTGACTAACAATACGTCATATAAAGAAACATCGGTCTGGGCATCATTTCGAACTAGAACAGTATGAAGAATCACGCTTAAATTTGGTTCACCGTGTGTGTTGGACATCACTTACAATACATCGCACAATTGGGCGGAGCCTAGTATGACCTGGGGTATTGGGGTAGGTGTGGATGGGAGGGGCGGGGAGATTAGATAGGGATGGGAAACCCCCTGTACCTCCATGACATAATTATACATGTGGGTATGTTTTAAACTTGTATTATCATATGTATATCAAATCACTCACTTTTATGACAATCGAGTTCTACATTATTGACTTATATGTATGAACTACCGGTATATTCAGTGCTGGATTCAACTTAAGATTTAACAATCAATTTGTGTTATTGCCTACAGGCCACGAGGGTTATCACCAGAGAAGGCCACAATGCGACAGAAAAGACCACTGGAACGAGAGAGAAAATACTCTGGAGTCATTCAAGGTGAGAAATATCTCTTTCACTGATCCATATTGACCATATTAGCAACAAGACCAGAGGAGTGTTTCAACCAAGCTATTCCTACGCTAAGAACGACTTTACGAATGACTGGTGACCCTTTCGTGTGCTAAACCAGATTCTCAATTATTTTGATTCCCATCAGCTAAAGTTCAAATCTGATGGTTGTAAATTGAAATTCTTGTTGTTGACAAGTGTCTGAATACAAAGTTTATGATTTGTCAAATTTGATTAGGATTTCTGGAAATCAACTCCCACTATATTAAAACAGGAACAAAGTGTGGGATCTCATTTAGCACAAGAAAGGTTCACCAGTCATGCATAAAGTCGTTCTTGTTAGTGAAACACCCCCAGCAAAGCTATAACCGTGCATGCTAGATTCATTTCATGGTCCAGAAAATAGAACTCGCAGACTTTGCACAGCCAAATTTGAATGGAAAGTAAACTTAAATAAGAAGTCTGTAATGCAATGTAATAATAGCAGAGATATTTAAGATATTAAGAAATTTGCAATTGACAGCAATTTGACCTGTGATTGATATCAATCGTAACTCTGTACAGTAGTGAGAGCGAATTGGACTTGTGATGGATTCAGATCAATTACAACTCTTAATATACGACAGGGCCAGTATTTGACAAATGAGGAGAGTGTTAAGAATTTTTGCGAGATAAAAAGCATGTGTAGCCACTGTTGTCTTCACCTTTTTCATTTCCCCTTTCTAATGTGCCACAACTAATCTGCAAGCAGCAATCAACCCCCTGAATCTTTTCAATTTCCCCCACACCCAGCAGCTAGTAATGATGAAATGGTTATAAAAACAGCAGAGATAATAATGATAATAATAATATTAACTTCTATTTATATAGCGCTTTTGATAATAAAAAAATATGAAAGTGCTTAAGACAGTGTTTGACAAATGATGAGAATATGAGAAAAAAATTATATGAAGTTACTATTTTTCTTTAACTACAATTGGACCTGAGATCTACGTCACAGCTGATTACAATCTATTGCAGTCAGATTGTAGTCAATGTATAGAGCTGATTGCATTTGATTGCAATCACTGTGCATTTGATCTCAGGCTCTACTGTATTTCACTTCAATATCTGCCACAATTAATCCTCAATTTGTAATTTGCTCCCCTTATTCTCCCCTGCTACCCCCCCACCCCCTGCCAGCGAGTAACGGTGAGATGGTGGACCTAACCACGGCCCAGATCGATGTCTCCAGCATCAGCCCAGCGGATCAAGCCCTCAACGAGAAGCTCCTGGCAGAATCACGCAAGGCTTCCGAGAGGTTCCAGAACAGGAGAGGGCGCAAATACTCCCCTGGCAAGAAAGAAGGTTTGCCTCTCGTCTATCTTCTTTAATCCTCTCTATGCCAGATAAAAGGTTGCTCTATAGGATTTGTGTGTATAACATGTAGTTGTGAAGAAATTCACAAATAATACATCCAGGACTGTATTCTCCATCTTTATTCCGTAAATCAAGATTGATGTAATTGATGTCATGTTTTTCTGCATTTGAATGAATAATCTCACAATGTGTACTAGTTTCACAAACTCTGAAGATACATGTACATAGTACTTTTAACTATAGCTTTGTGTAAGACTTGTATGGAGATGATGTTGCAGTATGTATTTTACTTATCCTACTTACAGGTAGTGTCACAGGTTGTTTTGTTTTATTTTGGTTTTTTTTTCATAGTTGCTTCCTGTTGTGTATATACATGTACATGTATGTATGATTTACTTATTTGAAATCACTGTACACCTGCATCTGTAAACTGAATAATGTAAGTCTCTGGACTTTGTCTTTCTTCTTTGTTCTTTAAAGGCATTTTAGCCCATAGAACCCAAGTGGTTAATGCAGAAATGCTATCCTCCAGTTGAGAATAAACAGAAAATACTTTACAATTTGAGAGATTCCAGAACAGGTAGGGCACAGGTTTTTCTGAGCAAGAAAGAAAGTTTGCTTCTGTTCTGTTCTCTTTTTTTGTACATTGTTTACTGGTGGTTCATCCAGTTCAGAAGGTTATTGAGAATATGCTGCTCCTTAGCTGCTACTAATCTTAGCTTTCTTATTGCAGGACATAGCAGACAATCAAAAAGAAGCGCTGTCTCTCTTTTATCTTAACAGGGATAGGGGAAGGGTGTGTGGGGGGGGGAGGGGTAATCAACACCTTGGTTTTAATCATTGTACCACATGCAAATGATTTGATTTAAATGATTAGAACTTCTTCATCACTGTACTGGGACATCAGCTGTCTGTTCATCCTTTGAAAAGGACTTCATATATTTAGTTCCTTCTGTATCTGTAGTCTAACTTCTAAATGATTTATATACTTCATTTGAAAGAAAACAAAGAGTGCCGATTGGACGATTCTACCTCAGACTCCTCACCCGAGCCGCCTGATTCCAGTCCACGCAGCATCACTCAAGAGGAGAGAGTTGGTGCAGAGGTAAGATATAGTGCTTTTCTTGCTGCATCCGCTCACTGGCCGAGCTATTGGTAGAGACATTCAGTAGTTGAGTTATGTATTTCTACTCTAGTCCATGTGTATACTAGTGAGTTAATAATCTGGCGCAACATGCTCATGGGCAGTATCAGGGCGTCAAATTGTGTAAAGAACAATTAACATAACTTTCTGTAACACCATTTTCTATGAGATTGTTTGTATGTGAAAAATATGTAATATTTTGATGCCTTTGATTTTTATACCAGATTTCTTACATTCAGCTAGCATGAATATTGTACGAATCGAAGATTGGATGCCTTTGACTGGTACCGTTAACCAGATATATTACATTCAGCTAGCAGATAAGATAAGTACAATATACATGATAGTAAGCAAATAATCGACGTTGGTGGAGGTGATGGGACGAACTATCACTTCCGAGGCGATCTGGATGTAGCTATCTTTCCGAAGTGTAGCTGAGGAATGATAGCGTATACATTCAGATTGCTGATATTGGATGCAATTAAACCAAATCCTACATTGGAAATGAATGCATAATTTAATTCTCTTGAGAAGGAGGCCTCTTGTGTAATGTTGGCTTATACAATAGTTTGTTGTTTTCTCCCCATAGGGCGACTCAGATCCCGAGGAGGAGAAGAAAAGCTTACACAGGAAGGACTCTGATGAGTGTGACATCAAGGCAGACCTCATCAAAGCCATTGGCACCATCAGCCCAGACTCACCCACCAAGTCACCGCTCTCTAGTAACAGATTACGACAGGTACTACACCAACATTAATACCTCTGTACCTCAACAAAAGGAACAACTAATAAAAGAGACTTTTCTTGTAAATAAGTAAAATGTTTTTGCCACTTGCGTTGGCATCAGTGCAACACCACATCATGGTAGATTGAAAATCTCACAGCACGGTGAATATTTCTTCTCCAGATTGTGCCTGTATATAGGGAACGGTGGCTACAATCTAAATCTTCTTTTGTGTACAAAATAAATCATGAGTAGGCTCCTCCCTATCTCCAAGGCCTTCAATCCCACTGCTGAACTTCAGTTTCTTCAGTTACAAGATGCCTTTGTTCTTCTTCCACAACCCATCTCTAGTTAACCCTCGGACCCTGTTCCATGATACGCTTTGCTTCTGCTGTTTCTCCAAAACTCTGGATCAATCTCCCAATACACATCCCTGAAGCATGGCCCGTCCCTTTTACAAACATTTGGCATATTAAGCAATTTTGGGATACCAACTGTGAAATTTTTAAGGTCAGAGATACTATAACTCCTGTAGAATAAATGAAAATCTAACAAGTTTTCACTGAGATTTGATTCCAATTGAGTGCTGACCGTTGACATAATTTGAAATTACAACTGTTTTTGTGGTACGAAAAAAGAAAGCTCGATCAATTATCAAAGATTATTTCCTCAAAACCGAATATATTACGCTTTGTCGATTCCAGGGAAAGGTTATATAGGCGCTCTTTCTCAAATGATAACAAAGTCAGGGAACTTTCAGAGTTAGGTCTGTAAAAGGGACGGGCTACCTTTAAAACTCATCATTTTAGGCAATTAGTGTAAATGTTCTATCTCTCTTTAATGCTCTTATAAACATTGTATGAAGTGCTATCCAAATGTAATGTATTATTATTGTATTGAATTCGGTGGTCAATGTTATCTTTCCGAGCAGGAGAAGAAGGCCAAGCGACCAGCATTCATACTCCCCATGCCAGAGCTATGCGAGGAGGTGTGTGAGATGGACTCCCCTAAACGGCTGAATGAATCACTCGACTCTGTGTCTGATGCCAGCAAGGACTCATGCAGGGTGGAGGCCACTTCGGAATGCTCCATTAAGCAAGACGGGGAGGTCCGGTGGGATGGAGCAGACGTGGACTCAAAGCAGAGGAAAAGCTCCATTCTGTCTGACACGCTGCTGAAGGCTCTTGGGCTCAAGAAGGGAGAAGGAGAGTAAGTTGACAGAGAGCCCAGAGCTACCAATCACTGCAATTTTGGCATTATTAGTGTGATATAAATTATAAAATAAAATGCTTCATTTTTCCCCCAAAATCACATTTTTTTAGTGTTACAGTTAAATAAGAAAAGATATAAACATGATATGAATATAAATGTGTTAAGAAAGTTTTTAAACAAAGTATTGATTTATTTCAGTGATAGTTTTTCGAAAGCATGATCATGGTCCAGTAAACAATCAAAACATCAAGTTAACTTCAGTAAGAGAAATAGAGAGAGTAGTGCGTGAAGAGAGTGAGAATACACATATACAAGTTAAGAGAATCAGTTTTCTTTCAGAGAGGCTAGCTTTAAGTTGACAGATTGGGATGTTTGTGCTTACTATCTGTTCACAGTTTTATGCCTGTAGTAACTAATGGGTTTCTAAGAGGGAGTGTCAATCTCATTTATTGTCTGCTTGCCTCACAGCAATAAGGACACGCTGACAGAACAGGAAGTGGAGGAGAAGTACAATTCCTTGACCTTTGCCCTCAAGACTGACCGCTTGACCCTTGCCCAGCGATACAAGCTGCAGCAGCACCAGAGGGATGTAGTAGAGCAGAACCTCAAGGAGGAACTTAGGGACCACTCCATCGTTGTGCAGGTGAGGAGGAGGAGGAGAGGAAAGGGAGAGGGAGGAGGAAGGTGGGAGAGGAAGAGGAGGAGGGGAGGAGGGAGAGGGGAGGATGAAGAGGGGAAAGAGGAGGGGGAAGGAAAGGAGGAGAGGAGGGGGGAGGAGGGAGGAGGAGGGAGAAGGGAAATGGGCAGATTGAGAGGGTAGGGGAGAGGAGAGGGGAGGAGGGAGAGGAAGAGGGGGGAGGAGGGAGAGGAAGGGGAGGGGGAGGAGGGGAGTGGGAGAAGGGGAGGAGTAGGGGGAGGAGGAGGACAGAGAGGAGGGGGAGGAGGAGGACGGAGAGGAGGGGGAGGAGGAGGACGGAGAGGAGGGTGAGGAGGAGGTATGAGAGAAGGAGGAGGAGGAAGGAGAGGAGGAGGAGGGGGAGGGGTGAGAGGAAGGGGAGGGGACAGAACCTCAAGGAGGAACTGAGGGACCACTTCATCGTTGTGCAGGTGAGGAGGAGGAGAGGAAAGGGAGGAAGAGGAGAGGGAGGAGAGGAGGGGAGGGGAAGAGGGCTGGGAGGATGTAGGAAGGGAATGGCACAAAACCTCAAGGAGAAACTCGGGCCACTTGGGAACATGCAACCATGCAAGATCAAAACAAAAACTCAATTACTTTTCTTCCATCATACAGTCGTTAGAGAGGAGGTGTGCAGAGGACGAGATTGCGAGGACAGACATCAATAAGCTCAAGCAGCACATCGATGTCATGGAGTATGCCCTCGTCAAACTAGCCAGCCGGGCAGAGGGCTTCGGTGCAGTCCAACAGGTGTGTGAGCTCAAGCCTGAAACATTGACTTCCCAATGTACTGCTGCTAAATGGTATTTGTGTGTTCAGTGTGGGCCAAAGTAAATACAGAAATTGTTTGACACAGCTGAACCCAGGAATAATTTTATGCAAGGTATTGTCTGTGCCCTCATGCCATATTTATTTGATTATCATCCTTTTGTATCTTTATTTGCATGTTATTATTGTGAATGCTCTATTGGATAGTATGTGTTGCTTTTTAGAATATGAGTGAAAATGATTTCAGTGCAGTTCAGCTCATTCCATTCATCATGAACAGATTTACATTGACATAGAACATTTCATAAAACCACCAAAACATGAATAGATAAGTTGTAACAAATATTAGCAAAAACAGAAATATGAAAGATAAACAAGTGTATTAACAAATAATAAAAAAATCAGCAAATGTGGTTTAGAATTGGAAATAAACAAAAATTTGATAAGATGCTCTTTGTGATTTTTGTTGCACAGGAGGATCGACTGAGTAAAGCAGAAGAAATTATGGTCAGCTATGTGGAGATTATCAAGAGGTCTTTGGACAAGGAGAGAGCGGAATTAGCTGAGGCAAAGTAAGTCTTTAACCCTGATGTGACAGGGGTGGTTTCTGAAGGTTTCATTTTTGGGATGGAGAGGGTAGAGGAGTGAAACAGACAGAGACAGACAGACAGAGAGAGAGAGAGAGAGAGAGAGAGAGAGAGAGAGAGAGAGAGAAATACAGAGAAAGGAGAAGGGAAAGAGAGTGTGAGATAACACGACAAAAATATATAGACAGAGAGAGAGAGAGAGAGAGAGAGAGAGAGAGAATAGGGATACGAGAGAGGGGAGAGAGAGAAAAAACAGAGAAAGAGAGAAATAAACCAAGAGATATTCATATGGGGAAAAATGGTATCAAAATATGCGGAGGCTAACAAGAAATAAATCTTGAGCTGTTGTACACGAATGCCGACTAGCAAAAGAAAACAAAATCATTTCAATTCTGCCCATTCTGAGGGGTGTGCATGGTGTGCATGTTCAACATGTTCACTTCAAGGACATTAAGCATCTGTCTTTGGTTAAGGCAAACTGTTTTCTCTCTTAAGAGAATATGGACTTTAGGTACATAGATTTTTTGTCTGAATTTATGAATTGCTGCTATTGATACATTGTTTTTGTCACAGAATATTTTGTACATGTATAAACTATATTTTAATGGATTTTGTGAATCCTAGCATGGGATTTAATATGTTTTGCATGTCTTTTTTTCTCCTTATTTAAATCACCAGGAAACTTCTGCATGAAAACAAGATTCTTATGAGAGGCAACAGCCTAGTCGGCCTTGGGCAAAATGATGGTGAGCTAACTATACCATAAATAACTGTACCCATAAAATAGTTTACAGATAGGGCATGGCAACAGTACATATTTTGCTCCAAGGGTGTTAAAGCATTGGGTCTACCTTCCAATATGAAACAGAGATGTATTTATAGTCCCCCATATCAACCCATATCAGCCACCAACAAGGGACAGGGGATTTGCAATTTGCAATACTTGCTTGGAAATATACTGCACTTCACTTTGAGCACAGTGAAGCCTATATATTAAGTCACATGTTTATGATGACACAGTCTAATTAGTGTACTTGAGCTGTATTTCATATGATAGCCTGCTCCTATTCACCTTCCTGCCTCCTCCTCTTCCTCTTCTTCTTCCTCCTCCTCCTCCTCCTCCTCCTCCTCCTCCTCCTCCTCTTCCTCCTCCTCCTCCTCCTCCTCCTCCTCCTCCTCCTCCTCCTCCTCCTCCTCCTCCTCCTCCTCCTCCTCCTCCTTCTCCTCCTCCTCTAACTCCTCCTCCTCCTTGTCCTCCTCCCCACCCTCCATCCCATTCTCCATCAACTCCCTTCTTCATTTCTTTCTCCCCTTCTCCCTTTTCCTTCTCTTCCTCTCCCCCTCTATGTTTATTCCCCTTTCCAGATTTTGACACAGGTAGTGGTAAGCTGAGAAGATCTTCCACAATGACCAGTCCTACTATGAAGGTAAGAAAGTAATTGTTTTCATCTCTGAAGCACTGGATAAAAAAATGATTAATACTAATATAACGTAACAATTTGCTTGATAAAAGATGCATCTCTAGTTTCCATGCAACACTTATTTGTTATGAATTGCTGTGTTAAATTCAAAAGTTTGTGGCAGCTTTGATTTGCAATGAGCATTATTCCTTTGAACCTTTGATTTGATATTGTGGGGTATATCACAAGTCTTGTATTTTTATCATGAAATCTAATTCAGTCAATATATGTTACAAATAAAAGGCTTCAAATGAAGCTGATGTAAGTAACTCAGTTTAAAAAAAGAGGCCAATTTAGATAACCTTTTCACCAACATTGCTATTTTCTTCTATGTAACAACTTGCTTTGAGATGCTTCAATTTATGTTTGAGGAATTAGTCAAGAGAGAAATAATTGATATCTTGCATTTAATATGGCTCCTAATCCCCTTGGTCTTATTATTACTTTGATTGGAGTGTACTCAAATAACTAAGCAGTGCTTTGGTATTTTGGTGATGGGAACGGTAATCCTCTTAACCTGGGTAGCATCCTAAAGGGAAAGCCTAAGAAGTGAGAGGGTCTTCTATTGTGCATTTTAATTAGATTTCAAAGATTTTATAATTTTGTTGTGACTAGTGTAACTTTCCATTGATGGTAACTGCCATTGCAACAGCATAAAAGCTGAGAGCCCATTGGCTACTCTCATAGTAGCTACCAATAATGGTAAGTTACAACAATTGAAAATGTATATGGGACAGGCAGCTAGTATCCTGATGGGTGCGGTAGTCTTCACCACACCACCCCATACCTTTAAAACGTGCCAGGGCCCTGTTGTATAAAACTTAGCATTGATGGTAACTTTGCTCCCAATGGCAATTTGTATGGAAACCTTGAATTTTATTAGCTATCAAGCAATGTTACAATGGTAGTTACCATTGATTGCAGAGGTACCATTAATAGTAAGTCATACATGTATGCAACAGGCTTTGTTCATTTCAACTAAAAAAAAAAGCAAACTTCAGTGTGCAGACCCTCTCACTACTTTGGCCTCCTTTTATCTATATTTCTCGGATATTAATCTTCATTGTATAATCAAGATGTGGTATACTCTATCTATAATCATTTTGACACTTAATGTTTATTACTTTATAAATTCTTTGTACTTACAAAAGAGATCGAAGTGGTTGATGGGAATTCTGTATAAGTCATATAATTGTAGTACCCGGTACTTCAAGGATGTGTTTTTTAAAGGGTGTAACGTGAAAACAAAAGGATTTTTAACTATTGTAATATCAGTACCCATGCCAACAAAAAAAAGTTTTAAACCCTTATGGAAACTAGTTCCTTGCATACTGTTCATGTATTCCTGGGGGTGTTTCACGACTGGTGACCTGTTTTTGTAATGAATGAGATACCCCAGTTAGTCCTAGTTTTAACAGAAGTAGAGTTAATTTCAAACAATCCTTAAAAGTTGACAAATCATAAACTTAGTGTTCTGATGCTTCTTAGCAAAAAGAATTTTGATTAAGAAAGATCATTTTTTAACTTAAGCTGATGGGACTCGAAATGATTGAGAATCTGATTGGGCACAAGAACAGTTCACCAGTCGTGCGTAAAGTCGTTCTTAGCTTGGTGAAACATCCTGTGGTCCACTTATACAATATATTATTCACATGAAGTTGCACTTTGACCTTTGACCTGTATTTCTTTCACCATGCTCTGTAGAGACCCTTGGGGGATCAAGTATGTATTTTTTTACGGTGTCTTTTGAAGGCTTAGATCATGAGCTTGGGGTACCATGTTAATGCAGGAACACAGAAAAAATACTCTCAGAGAGAGAGAGAGAGAGAACCATACTTTTTCATTGTATCCATTTTTGCCAGGTGATGGGAAAATTCAGGACATTTTGCTCAAATTACGTTTTTTGTGAAAGGTCACATTTGCATGTGGATATCCAACAGCACATTGAATAGTAATATGATGCATTGTGGTATTGTGGTAAATATGCGGACAAGTATGCACTTCTCTACCACCTATGGAAGCTGCCTTCTTGGCAAAGGTTTGAAGTTCCTGTAAACATCGTCCAATAATGGGAATAAATAACCCTCCCACTGTGAAAGGAAATTATTTTGCACGTTGCACAGACATTCTCGGGAAGTAGATTAACTGGAAGCTACGTGTACATATTGTCTCCAGTCAAAATTGACCTCGAGATATATTCATGAAATCTTACCTAGTTACTAAAATGCATTCAGCTGCATGCATTTTTAGTTATCAACGTGGCTAGTAAGGTTTCATTCATATGGCCCCTTGACGAGAAATGTCTGACGACAAACGTTTGAGTCTCATTACGGCCTTAACGGGTTGGGTCCATGTCTTTCCAAGAGTGCTGCTTTCGGCACCAGTCTCTTATCAATATACGACTTCCAGCACCATTACATCAAACCTAGAGTACCAATCTAGAAAGGCTATGAGACATTTATTACAGAAGAAGACATGAAGAAAGAAGGAAAGAGAGAGTGAGACAATGAGAGAGGGAAGGAATAACAGAACTCTGGAAAACTATACATGGTCTTTCTATTTCATTGGTATTTGTCATCTAGCATTTTCCTTAATGAATTATGCTTTATTTCAAATCAAAGTATATGTCAATATAACTGTAGAAAAATACAGTTATTCAACTCATATGAATGTAGAATGTCAAGTATGGATTTTATGGGAACTTATCCAGGATCTTGGGATTTCTTTCCAATGTGATTGATTGATCTAGTATGGGTTGAACACTATAACAAATAATACTTCATGTTTGTGGGAAACACCTTTCACATTTTTTCTAGAGTTTGCATGTTTTGATATCATCTTCATGGCGACGAGGGGGTGACTGCATGCTTGGATATCTCAGTGTTATGTACAACATTCTATTGATAGTATGAATACATACATGTATATGGGCAATGCCACACGTTAAGTGTTAAGAAAAGCTTGAAATCAACTTCTACTCCAGCCAAAAATACAAGATAAACACTTAAATTTTCTGTTTTAACTCATAACTTGCCGGGGGTAAAACCCCTCTGTGCCGGAGGTTTTCTCTATGACAGTTTGGTCGCAAATTTGCGACAGCGGCAGGTTAAGAGTTAAGAATGTAATTGAATACCAGTCCCCTTCAATGTCTGTAGGAAAGAAGATATTCCATTAATTGAGAAGGAAGGTTCCTTTTTAAGAAGTATAACAAAACGGGATTCCTCACATTACACAATCCAGGTTGAACCTGTGGAATTGCCCATATTTACACATTTGAATATGGTTAATCATGAGAACTTTCACTTGCATGCGGGATGCTTATAAAGTATGAAGTACAGTACTGTAGAAGGGAATTTTATGATGTTAAGCATTTCTTTCTCACCTTGAAATGCAAATTAATACGGGCAGTGGAATGCTGATTGTAAATTTGAATTCATTGCATGTTTGTGTTTACCAGAGTAATTTTACATGTAACTTAATTTGTCTAATCCATGTCCATGAACTTGTATCATTCATGTTAGTATGTCTAATATCAATAATTAACACTGTTCTAAAGTATTGTTCATGTTCAAACAAGGACATGTAATAATGACTCCATGAACATTTCTAACATACAATTCTACTTTAACTTGTGGGATATTTCAATTTGATATACTAGTATTTGGTTTAACCCCATAAATATTGAGTACCGTACATTTCATACGACATATTTTTGGAGTTACTTGAAAGGAAAATTTCAAATTGCCATGAAGATTCCCTGTAGCACCTGTATTTGTCAGATAATGTACAAACTATATACTTTCAAGATATTTCTCTTTGAATACAGTGTATGTGACATATATAATGTATAAATGCAACGAGTATTACTTTAGTTATTTCAATCAGCATCATATTTCTAAATTTAACTAAAAGGGGTAAACTTGTATATGTAGGTATATGTATGTACCTGTGTATATTGTTATTCATTAGTCCTCAAGTGTCTGTGAGATATAAATGTTAACACAAGTAGCATAGCTTTTTATGTTTTTTTTTATTCTGTAGATGGCGAGAACCAACTTCCTATTTCTCCAACGTTCATTCTTTCCACTCTTGTGTTTACTGCATGGCCATGCTGTTTCATGGCATGATGTCATTGCATAGACCATATGTGTAATGTCCAATTTTAGTTTACATCCACAATAACCCTTACATTTGTACGCCTTGGAGACCCCATTGACTTAAATGACATACATGTATTAATGCCAATGATAATGAGAGAAATGATATAGTCAGTGTGGACATGATTCAATTTCTGTCCGTCATTTAAGTTTGACCCCTGCCCCCCCCCTCCCCCCCCCCCCCCCCATGCCCTTGCTTGACAAAATGTTAAACTTATTGTGGCAGGTAATAATCCTGCTAGTGTATGTTCGTAGTGCAATGATTTTAAAGGGATACATTAGATAGTTAAATCTTTACACATTTAAACCAAATGAAATACAACTTGGGTAGTACACTGTTGTGCCCTTCTGCAGATTTACATGTAAGACATCTTAGCTTTTATCAATTTTTCCCCAGCCATGTACAAACATGTTGAGATCTTTTACACATTTGGACGTGCCCCCCCCCCTCCCCTATTACTCCCCGCAACACTCACACAATTTGAATTGATCCAATTATTTGAAACATCACCAGTGCATTTCCTCTCAAATCGGAATGCAGTTTTATCTTAGTCTTTGTCCTCATTTGAAAAAGTGAAGCAACATTTAATTTGTAAAAGAAAAATTCCCCCTTTCCTTCCAGTTGTGTTTCCTATAATATGATATGCAAAATAAAAGAATGTTTATCATATGTCATAAGTTAGCAACAGGTGGACATTTGAACATGAACACTGTGTAGTATTTTCTCCCTGTTATCTATGAGGGATGCCACACCCCTCTAAGCTGTGAAGTCATGTAACTGTAGATATCATCACCCATCTCCTCATTCTAACGTTACGTGTCATTATATTGTTTCATCACTCGCTGCACGACATGTCTCCCAGAACTCACTGCATGGAATTGTGCGACAAAAAATCATGCGCAAGAGCTCAGCGATGCCAGATCTATGTGACTTGGATGAGGTAGGCAGATCAGTACTGTGGGACACCTTCCCCACCCCATTTTGTACCCCTACCCCACCTCATTTTGTACTCGTACCCCACCCTGTTTTATAACCCTACCGACCCCATTTGGTACCCTACTCCACCCTATTTTGTACCCTACTCCACCTTATTTTGTACCCCTTCCCAACCCCATTTTGTACCCCTACCCCACCCCATTTTATACCCCTACCCCACCCTGTTTTAAACCCCTAACCCACCCTGTTTTATATCCCCACCCCACCTCGTTTTATACATGTACCTCCACCCCACCCCATTTTCAACCCCTACTCCACCCTTTACCGTACCTCTACCCCTACCCCACTCGACCATGTACTACTGGTATACATATACCTACCCCCCCATCCCATTTTTCCATTGCAAGTGGTGACGTGCAGTCCATGTAGTTTTAGCCTCTCACTCTGTGCCAGTTTGCTATTTGTTCAAAACATACACATGTTCATGTGCGTTTTGAGCTGTCATGCCTACCATTTCATTCATTGTAATGTATGTACATTGAACCTGTTAAGAATTAAGTTTTCTTGTATGGTCCTGTAGTTAGAATGAGTGAGAAAAAAAGGGAAATTGTATAAGTGAGAGAGACGGACACAAGGAGAAAAACAGGAGACTGAAAGAACATTTATTACAGGTGCGTGTATGCCTGCTAGTGTGTTATTGGTTTCATACTAGAACAGGATCACTCCTTTATTATACAGTTGGGCCTGAGATCAACGTCACAGCCTATTGCAATCTATTGCAGTCAGACAGCAGTCAATGTATGGAGCGATTGCATTTGATTGCAATCACTGTGCATTTGATCTCGGGCTCCACTGTACCTACTGGTATGCATTTACAAACAATTATGCCCAATGCACACTGGTGGTTTGATTAACTTACCTAATGCGCCCTAACTTTGTGGGTTGCAAAATAAATCGCCTGATGCTGTCACAAAATCAGTGATTTTCATCATAGAATCATAACAGTGAGTGATTTCAATCAATCGCTGCAATCATTATGTGGACAAACTCAACATACATGTACTTGTATGAGGTAAAGTGTGTTGCCAGTCATGATGACCTTTAAAGTTTTAATTGAGCCAAAGGCAAGTTTAGAGAGAGGGGGAAAGATAAACCGGTAAGTGAAGCCATTTCCCACTGAACCATTAATAAAGGTTATTACAAGGATAGTTCACCCTGGAATTAAGTCGGTTTCAATAAAAGCAGACACATGAAAGAAGCGTATTAGTGAAGGTCTGAAGAAAATCTGTCAAAGGATTAGAAAGTTATGATCTTTTAAAGTTTTGAGTTTGTGGCGTCACATGTGAGGTGCTCTCCCATATGTTGTGTACCATTTTTTTTTAATGTCCATTTTCTCAAAAAGATCATTTTACCTGTGCATTTGATACATCGTTAGAAACATGTTTTTACACATGTAATTTTAACTCTATGAAAAATATTGATTCTGTTGCCAAAAACAGAAAAAAAAAATTATGGCATGATCATGCTGCACACAACATTTGGGAGAGCACCTTGACTTGACATCAGAAAAATTGAAATTTTTAAAGATCATAACTTTCTTATCCTTCAACAGATATTCATCAATCTTCTCTAATATGTTTCTTTCATGTCTCTGCTTTGATAGGAACCCACTTATCTTCAGGATGAACTATCCCTTTAAAGACACAATACATGTTCATGCTATTGTTAAGTACCCACTAAGGACTCCACAATTAGGACATGCGCAACTATTAATTGTAACTTTCATGGCGATGGGTACATTTCTCTGTTCTCATTGGCTGTTTCCATTCTACATGTAATTGCATTTTAGGAAAGTTACATTCATGAAAAATGCAAATTACAACGTGAAGCTGCAGTTTTAAAAACATTCATACTGTAAAGGTAGCGTGCAACTTAATTGGTAAAGGTACATGTATGTATGCGTAAAAAGTAGCAATTGCTCGTTCAATCCTTTTGCTTGAATCATATTGCTTGTATACTGGTTCAAGCAAAAGGCTGGCGCAAACATTTGCTACTTCTGATGCATACGACCCAAGGATTGGTTTAGTCCTACTGCTTGCCCACTCTGATGGAAGCTGACACGAAGAGTTTTCCTGTATTATCGCACTGGGTGGTCACCAGTGTATGAAATGTGTGTATTAAAACGGGTTTCCGGTTCAGAAAGTGATTGTGCGCTGTGCATGAACTATGCATGAAAACAGTGTTTATTTCATAAAAATAGTAATATCAGGCTGACGCCCATTATCAAGGATAGTGGCATTCCTGTTATTTCTATTGTTTGGCATACTTAACACCTCATGTTCTGCAGTTAATCTGATATCATGCCCTTTTCCATCGCACATAAAATACTTTTTGGTGACCACCCCCTGTCGCCACATCAGGAAAATGCCAGCCACAGCTTACATGCAGTTAGAACAAACTGCCTCTTTGTAAACAAACCTATTTGTATTAAAGCATCAAGCAAATCTCATTTTCTCATCCTTCTCTTATATTTGTTGTGTGGACTCCCTTTTCTTATCTTGCACCACAGTTTGCTGTGATTTGAACTTTGACATGAATGTGTTTGTGTTTTCATTTCTTTTATCCCCAAAGTGACATGCATTGGTTTGATTACTTGTTTGCTAAATGATAGAGTTATAGGATTTTATAATTCAATTTCAAATTGACAAAGCATGATTTTGATACATGTGTTGTGATTGGCTAACACAATTTGAGTTGCAACCAATCAGAAGCAGTGTATCATTGCATGTTCATTGAGACAAGTGTGTCTACTGGCTCTTGCATATTTTAAATTGTTAATTTTTATATAATTTTTCAATTATTACAATGGTTGGAAGCCCTAAATTGTATTGAAATTATATACATAGAAAAAGATATTGCCTTTTTCTATGTACATGTTCCTTGATTTTTTCTTTCTTGAATGCATACTTCAGTTTTAATATCAGTATAGCTAACTACCCCAGAAAATACATGCATTTTTTAGCATAGCTTTTTCTAGCTCTGTTTAGATTTGTGGAATTTATGAAAGTTTATAAACTTAGAAATATGTGTAGAAGGCAAGTAGAATCTTTTGCACATGAACAGTATATCTGAAGAAGAGATTATTTTACTTATATTAGAAAGAATTCCATAGTGTATTGATGTAAATATTCTAGATTGTTAGTTTGTTGGACTTAAAACAAAATTGAACATTTCTTTAACAGGAAGCAAACGATGCCAATGTTAAGATTGTAGTGACAAACAATCATGTAACAAATACTTCTTGATATGTGTGCTTATTACATGGAGATTTGTAATTTATGGGAATTATTGTTTTGTGGTACGGACCATGAAATTTGCCTTTCTAGCTCAGCTCATTGCAACCCAAACAAGGCTCTACATGTATGATGCTTTCAAACAAAAATATGTATCGTCCTCCTTTTTGTCACATCAAAGCAAAATGGTTGTAAAATGCGTACCATAATTAATCTTATCCTTTGCAAATCTAATATCAGAAGTATGACATGAAATTCTATACCTTTTGACATTAGTACTGAATTAACTGCTCAGGAAATGCATTTAATATCATTGCAAATGCTGCTTTGATTAGAAAAACTTTAATCATGCTATAGATATATGTATCTATACAAGGCTCTATCATTCCCCCTTTCCCCCTCCTTCTCTCCTTTTTTTCAGAGTATACATGTTAATCATATTTGTATGCCTCCGCCACAAAGTTGCCAGGGACATTGTTATAAATCGATTATCTTCATTTTATGAACATTTCACTTGTGATAGCTCCAGTGTACAATATCCATGTACATCAGAAGCTGTTATCATCATAAACAGTACATTTGCATTGCATTCTTCTTAATATCCTTCTGCATACCATATTTGCATATGAGTAAAAAGAAGTTCTTCCATTATATGGACATAAGATATGCTTGCATATTTTTGCTATGACATATCTATTGTGAAGTCATCCATACTGGGGGGAAAAAGGTAACTACATGCGTACCACATTGTCCTTTGCTCAAAGAAGAATTTTGAGATGAGATAAAAATGTTCAAATGCAGGTTTGAATTGATAGGTGGGTTATTCATCAATATAAAAGATGTGCTTTAGTATCATATACTTGAAGACTGTACTGTAGAGCTTGGGATCAACTTACCAGTGATTGCAACTGTAATAGTTTCCAGTCAGCTGCATGCATTTGCACACATTGATTGAAATCACTGACAACAATGCCGTTTGCTAGGAAGTGGATCTCAGTCTCTACTGTGTACAGGGGTGACAAGATTTTGATATTAGAAAATTGATTTTCACAAAAGATTGTGCTGATATTACATGTTATCTGCAGTCAGCAGAAGCAAATACAAAAAACTTTTCAAGAATGAAAGCATGTCAAATCAAATTTGAAGGAAAACCCTCCACCATAATTTAGGATTATAGATATGTACAGTGATGTACATGTACAGTTAAATGTTATATTTGTATGCATGTACCTGTATTTAATTTTCACAACTTTTTTCCTCCTCGGTGTAGACGGGAAGAAGGAGAGCGAGTGTGGCAGCTGTTTTAGGATTTGGAAGCGGAGGGTCAAGTGGCTTGGTGAGTTCATACTGTATATAAAACCATTGTTATAATGTAACAAATGTATGCATAATTTGGTCCATTTTCAGGAACAGATTGTTGACACTAATTATCCTGTGGAGATATCAAAGGTAGTGCAAAGTGGTGGTCATGCAAAGCCCTAAATTTGGCTCAAGACTGAAGAGACGTCTGTTTCATTCTACTTTTAGTCATTAAAACTCTTTATCCACTCGCTGATATTTGAAAAACTGCTAACCAATGGCTTTAGAGCAGTGAGCCTGATTTGAATTATCAAAACTTGCATAAACCATCAAATGAACACATCCTTTCTTATTGTTACTGAAGGAATTGTTGAATCAATGGTTTGTAAAAACATTGATATAATCCTCTTCGATACTCTTTGGGCAAAATCTAGCAATTTTGAGGATAAGTGAAAAATCCTCCCTACTTCTATGCTGTACCTTAGATACAAAGTAGAGTTTAAGTGAATTCTGAAGCATTTCACAAATATAACTATGGGAGACGCTCAGTAGCTGAGACTGAGTAGGGTCATATGTTGGTTGAATATAAATGTGTTAAATATTGAAGACACATTTAACATTAAAAACTCAAATTATGTATGTTTATTATTAAGAAAAATGTAGAGTACACTCTGCTAGCTTTTTTTTCTTCATGCCAGTAGGCATGGAAGACAAAAGCATTACCGTATTTGTGAGGTTGTCAGCTCGTCCCCTCTCCTGTCTGTCCGTCTGTCCATCTGTGTGTTCATCAGCATCATGACACATCATCTTTGCCCATATGCCCATTCGCAAGTTTGCAAGCACAGACCTGCTTGCATCATTGTTTAAAAATGAATGTCTGAAAGATATGACTATAGCCTGACTTGCCAAGTGTGAAGCCTGTAGTATATGTGAGCTACATGTAGTCTGTGTAAATTCAGACTCATTGCTGACTGATAGACAAGGATTTGCAGACTAACTACTCATAGTCAAGTGCTTTTAAAGAAAGGTCGTCATCAGAACACATTAGTACACTACAGCTCAAAGGAATTGGCATAGGGAAAGGGAAAGGGAAGAAAGGGAAGGAGCCGAATTTTTTAACTGCGGTATATTTTGTCCAGTTCAGCATGAAACGTGATGATTTAGCCTAAAAAGCATCATGTTTCTTGCTGAACTGGACAAAACATACCACGGTTAAAAAATTCGGCTCCTTCCCTTTCTTCCCTTTCCCTTTCCCTATGCCAATTCCTTTGAGCTGGAGTGTAAGTGTGTGTCTACATTCCATACTTATACGTAGTTCTGTATTCCATAATCTAAGCACATGTTATTCTCCCCTTTGGTTGGTCCGACGCATAGAACCACAATCGTGCGCTAAGTGTACCATTGGCAGTGGGTCGAAAAACCCTGCCGTTCTCCAAGAAGGTAAGAAGACGGGATGATTGGGGCATGATCTTTCCTTCACATCTGGCATGCTGGACTGCTCACATGCAGTCAACGTCATTACGAGATGAAGATAGTGGCATGTTTGACTCATGTTTGTTAGGTCATTGGTATATGCTTTTGTTCCTATCAATTGTTTCTGTCAGTTGAGAGATGGTTACCAGTTTGACTTGTGGTATTGTCATGAAAACCATGGAAGATGTTTTATTTTCTTTCTTTCCTTTTAACCTATATTTGTTGATTAGTCAATTTTGAGATTGTGGCATGAACAACTCATGGTATTCTCAGGAAAACCATATGCAGTAATGTCCTTTTCCACTTGGTGGATTTGTTGAGTTGATATTGAGATGGTGGCATGTTTGACTTTGGGTCCAGAAATCCATGGCTGTAATCTTATTTTCTCAACATTCTGTAATAGTATATTGTTTCTATTTGTTTTGAAATGGTGGTACGTATGATTCATGTTTGTTATTTCCATAGAAACATTGGCATATGTGCAGTTAACTTTCCTTTCCACATTGATTTATTTGTTCAGTCAGGTACATCCATTTACATTTCTCTTGGACTTTGGTCATATCTCTAGCAGAGAAGCATTATTGGATGGAAAGATTGGGGGTTGGTTTGCTGAAGCATGGACATATATTCCTCTACTTTATGAATGAAAGCTTATAAAATATATAAAACTAGTAAAGAGAGTTGCACAATAAACATGATGAATCAACAGTCATCCGTTTAAACTTGTGTATTATTAGAACTAGTAAATGTACTTTAGTACCAATATCAATTTAACTTGTGCTCTACATTATATTACCTCGATTTTGTGCCTAAACAACTTGTTCTGGAAGTAATTAGCACATGGATAATTGGATATTATTGTACATACATTCTCTACAGACTGTTGTGTACAGTTTACGCATTGACTCCTCTTGGTGTTGTTTTGTAGAAGTTTTGATTTATTTTATTGATTTTTGAGGTTAAACAATGGAAGTGTTTTATCATTTAATATTTTCCTTCTCTTATGTGTATGTTAAATATGTGATGTATGATGTCCATTCAAAGGGCAGCCACAAGAAAAGAGGGTTTTTATTAAAATTGTTTTGCAGTTTGAAAAATAAAAAGAGAAAATGCTCTTGCACTGTCAATCATCACCATGTACTGCAGAATATATCAGCAACGTGTGGAACTTTGGATGGACCCAACATAAAAATATACAAATAGGTTTACATTACTTATATAGATATCTAGATGTGTATAAAATGTCAATTAGGAGGTTTTAAGATGTGTTAAAATGTGGACTACAATACAGACAATAAGTTCCAGAGCTAGCGGTAACGGGTGCCCGCTAACCGTTTGCGAGATTTTTACCGGGAAATGAAACCAAATCTAGCGGTATTTTTACCGGGAAAAGTGCAGGCCTCACAGGAAATTTAGCGGGTATACAAAATATTCCCGGGATTCTGTCAGGATACCGGGATATCTTCCCGCAAAAATCCCGGTACCTACCGAGCAATGTATCAACTTAGAGCGCGTGGTATTCAGCTGCTTGCGCCGAGTGCGCGCATGCTTCGGTCGAGTGCGCGATGCTTGCTGCTTTTCAAGGACTAGCGATAGATTGCCATTGTGACGTAAGGGCCACTAAAAGGTTAAAGTATAAAAGAAAGTCTACCCACCAAAAGAAAATGCAAAATATAAAAACTGCCGACGATAACTTTTAATATATCCAGGAAGCTATCGGCAATGCTCGAAGAGGCCTGTGTGTATACCGCGGGTACATGTGTGTGTGTGTGTGTGTACATGTCATCAAATCACGGAGCACTACGAAGTGTGAACGTTAAGAACATCACAAGCTCATCAAGGGTATTGCTAGAATGAGACTTTGTGAACATGAGCAATGCCTTAATAATTTTACTGAGGAGTGAAACTTTGTTCAAATGAACAATAAATGCCAAAGGGACCAGAGGGGATAAGGATACATGTATTCGTCTCATTTCTCCACAAAATTATAAAGCGTGATCGCGGGTGGGGGGGGGGGGGGGGGGGTCGTTTCTCACCCGTCAGATATGAATCCCGCTGCTGTCTAGTTCCGTATAATGGTCAAAACGATGGTCGAGGGTTCGTTTCTTACCCATCAGACATGAATCCCTCTACTATTTAGTTCCGTATAAGGGTCAAAACGATGGTTGGGAGTTCGTTTTTCACCCGTCAGACATGAATACCGCTACTATTTATTTCCGTATAATGGTCAAAACGATGGTCGGGGTTCCGTTTTTTACCCGTCAGACATGAATCCCTCTACTATTTAGTTCCGTATAATGGTCAAAACGATGGTCGGGGGTTTGTTTCTTACCCATCAGACATGAATCCCTCTACTATTTAGTTCCGTATAAGGGTCAAAACGATGGTTGGGAGTTCGTTTTTCACCCGTAAAACATGAATACCGCTACTATTTATTTCTGTATAATGGTCAAAACGATGATCGGGGGTTCGTTTTACACCCGTCAGACATGAATCCCTCTACATTTTAGTTCCGTATGAGGGTCAAAACGATGGTCGGGGTCCGTTTTTCACCCGTCAGACATGAATCCCTCTACATTTTAGTTCCGTATGAGGGTCAAAACGATGATCGGGGGTTCGTTTTTCACCCGTCAGACATGAATCCCTCTACATTTTAGTTCCGTATGAGGTCAAAACGATGATCGGGGGTTCGTTTTACACCCGTCAGACATGAATCCCTCTACATTTTAGTTCCGTATGAGGGTCAAAACGATGATCGGGGGTTCGTTTTTCACCCGTCAGACATGAATCCCTCTACATTTTAGTTCCGTATGAGGGTCAAAACGATGATCGGGGGTTTGTCTCTTACCCATCAGACATGAATCCCTCTACATTTTAATTCCGTATGAGGGTCAAAACGATGATCGGGGGTTCGTTTTTCAGCCGTCAGACATGAATCCCTCTACATTTTAGTTCCGTATGAGGGTCAAAACGATGATCGGGGGTTCGTTTTTCACCCGTCAGACATGAATCCCTCTACATTTTAGTCCCGTATGAGGGTCAAAACGATGATCGGGGGTTCGTTTTACACCCGTCAGACGTGAATCCCTCTACATTTTAGTTTCGTATAATGGTCAAAACGATGGTCTGGGGTTCCTTTCTTACCCATCAGACATGAATCCCTCTCTATTTAGTTCCGTATAAGGGTCAAAACGATGGTTGCGACTTCGTTTTTCACCCGTCAGACATGAATACCGCTATTTATTTCTGTATAATGGTCAAAACGATGATCGGGGGTTTGTCTCTTACCCATCAGACATGAATCCCTCTACTATTTAGTTCCGTATGAGGGTCAAAACGATGATCGCGGGTTCGTTTTTCACCCGTCAGACATGAATCCCTCTACATTTTAGTTCCGTATGAGGGTCAAAACGATGATCGGGGGTTCGTTTTTCACCCGTCAGACATGAATCCCTCTACATGTTAGTTCCGTATGAGGGTCAAAACGATGATCGGGGGTTCGTTTTTCACCCGTCAGACATGAATCCCTCTACATGTTAGTTCCGTATGAGGGTCAAAACGATGATCGGGGGTTCGTTTTTCACCCGTCAGACATGAATCCCTCTACATTTTAGTTCCGTATGAGGGTCAAAACGATGATCGGGGGTTCGTTTTTCACCCGTCAGACATGAATCCCTCTACATTTTAGTTCCGTATGAGGGTCAAAACGATGGTTGGGAGTTCGTTTTACACCCGTCAGACATGAATCCCTCTACATTTTAGTTCCGTATAATGGTCAAAACGATGATCGGGGGTTCGTTTTTCAGCCGTCAGACATGAATCCCTCTACATGTTAGTTCCGTATGAGGGTCAAAACGATGATCGGGGGTTCGTTTTTCAGCCGTCAGACATGAATCCCTCTACATTTTAGTTCCGTATGAGGGTCAAAACGATGATCGGGGGTTCGTTTTTCACCCGTCAGACATGAATCCCTCTACATTTTAGTTCCGTATGAGGGTCAAAACGATGATCGGGGGTTCGTTTTACACCCGTCAGACATGAATCCCTCTACATTTTAGTTCCGTATGAGGGTCAAAACGATGATCGGGGGTTCGTTTTTCACCCGTCAGACATGAATCCCTCTACATTTTAGTTCCGTATGAGGGTCAAAACGATGATCGGGGGTTCGTTTTTTACCCGTCAGACATGAATCCCGGTGCTATTTAGTTCCGTCTAATGGTCAAAGCGATGGTCGGGGTTCGTTTCTTACCCATCAGACATGAATCCCTGTACTATTTAGTTCCGTCTAATGGTCAAAACGATGGTCGGGAGTTCGTTTCTTACCCATCAGACATGAATCCCTGTACTATTTAGTTCCGTCTAATGGTCAAAACGATGGTCGGGAGTTCGTTTCTTACCCATCAGACATGAGGTATAAGAATACATGTATTCGTCTCATTCCTCCGCAAATATAATACAGCGTTATCTTTCATTTTGACCAAAGTCTCATCCCTTCGCAAATATAATAAAGCGTTATCTTTCATTTTAGCAAAGTCTCATTCTTCCGCAAATATATAAAGCGTCATCTTTCTTTTTAGCAAAGTCTTATTCTTCCGCAAATATATAAAGCGTCATCTTTCTTTTCAACAAAGCCTCATTCCTCCGCAAATATAATAAAGTGTTATCTTTCATTTTGACGAAAGTCTCATTCCTCCGCAAATATATAAATCGTCATCTTTCTTTTTAATAAAGTCTCATTCCTCCGCAAATATAATAAAGCGTTATCTTTCATTTTAGCAAAGTCTCATTCTTCCGCAAATATATAAAGCGTTATCTTTCATTTTAAGCAGAGTATCATTCCTCCGGAAATAAATAAAGCGTTTTCTTTCTTTTTAACACAGTTTCATTCCTCCGCAAATATATAAAGCGTTATCTTTTATTTTTAGTAAAGTCTCATTCTTGTGCAAATATAATAAAGCGTTATCTTTCATGTTTAACAAAGTCTCATTCCTCCGCAAATATATACAGCGTTATCTTTCATTTTAAGCAAAGTTTCATTCCTCCGCAAAAAAAGTAAAGCGTTATCTTTCATTTTAGCAAAGTCTCATTCCTCCGCAAATATAATAAAGCCCAACTTTGATTTTAAGCAAAGTCTCATTCCTCCGCAAATAGAGTGAAGCGTTATCTTTATATAATAAAACATTATCTTTCATTTTGAGCAAAGTCTTATTCTTCCGCAAACAAATACAGCGTTAACTTTCATTTCAGCAAGGTCTCATTCCTCCGCAAATATATACAGCGTTATCTTTCATTTTAGCAAAGTCTCATTCCTGTGCTAATATAATAAAGCGTTACCTTTCAGCAAAGTCTCATTCTTCCGCAAATATATAAAGCGTTATCTTTCATTTTAGCAAAGTCTCATTCCTCCGCAAATATATAAAGCGTTATCTTTCATGTAAGCAAAGTCTCATTCCTCCGCAAATGTAATAAAGCGTCATCTTTCATTTTTAACAAAGTATCATTCCTCCGCAAATATGGAGAAGCGTTATCTATCATTTAAAAAAGTATCATTCCTCGGCAAATGTAATAAAGCCTTATCTTTCATTTTAAGCAAAGTTTCATTCCTCCGCAAAAATGGTAAAGCGTTATCTTTTATTTTAGCAAAGTCTCATTCCTCCGCAAATATAATAAAGCGTTATCTTTCATTTTAGCAAAGTCTCATTCCTCCGCAAATATAATAAAGCGTATCTTTCATTTTAGCAAAGTCTCATTCCTCCACAAATATAATAAAATGACCGATACAAGATTACCCTTCATTTCTACATTGAAAGTAGGCCTTACCTTTTAGTTCTTCATCTCCAACGATGCGCGCATACCTCCCGGCTCCCGGGAGGTTTGCGCGCATCGTTGTGACCGCGCGCGCGCAGTGTCTGGCTTGCCTCGTGACCTCCTTTCTTTTTTACCGGGATAAATTATGTTCAGCCGATACTGGAGCTGATATCTAGCGGTATTTTTTCCCGTAATATTCTACCGGGTAGTGGGTCATTGTAGCGGTATTTAAGTGCAAAAAGAGCGAGAAATTTACCGGGAAATTTTCAGAAAGTTCCGGGAAAAAATCCCACTACCGCGAGATTGGCACCAGAACAAAATATCCGTATTGTAGTTGTGGTTTCTTCAATTCATTGTGCATAATGTTTCTTTTTCTTTAATTTTCATGTCCATTTTAATTCTTCATGTCTATTTTCTTAATTGTACAAGTACATGTTTCCAAGTTTGTCTCATTTGTTTCATATTTTTAGGCAAGTGTTTTTGTGGACACAAATTGTTGTTACTTATCAGTTATCACACTTAACGTTGGAAAGTAATGTGTTGTGCATGTCTATTATGTATTTGGTATACACCTGTACATTTCTTCATTCCATTCTCATGGTGTTGTACATATACATGTCTGTGTGTTCGTCAAGTGGGAGCATGAACTATCATTAAGAGGGGTACTAGTATCATGATTAACCCTTATCGTACCGCTGGTGAATTATTTCACCATCAATAGACACACATTAAACAGAGCAGCATTTTGATTTGCACACAAAGGGTTAAGAATCGTCTGTATGACAATCAGAATTTCTTGCTGATATGTTAGATATCAAGTTGTCCCAATGAATATGTACACTGTACGGTACATGTACGTGTGTGATAACTGTATGAAAAGTTTGAATCTCATTCCATACTCGTGAATGAAGAATGAGACAACAGCACTGAAAACCTGAACAAAACACTTAAATGAGGGTAAATCACAATTTCATCTCTTTTCCTGTGACATTCTGACACTTATTGTTTGTTTCATGTTACCTGTATGTATTGTATTAGTTTCTCATTTCATACTCATTTTTTGTCCCTAATCCCTGCTCAAAACACCCCTTATAGATTGTACGTCTTATTGTTCCCCACTCATGAATATTAATTAGGATGGACGTAATCGCTTTGCCTCATTGGCCACTGCAGCCATGATGGACAGAAGCCTGACTGGTCCATTCGGCAATAGGGGTGTACTGGATACATGCAAGGAGAATGGGAGTGATAAATCAGAGAAGGGAGACAGCCCACGCTTGGCTGACAGTAACAAAAAGAAGTTAAGGTGAGAAAAAAAGGAGCTCGTATATTCTTTTTTTGCATTTCTAATCACTGATGCGCGCCACATTTGGTTACTATGCATCCCAATATGATATTTCTCAATGTGCTAGTATCTTGCATAATTTGATGAATGTCACTTTCCAGGTTGGCAATTTGATATAACGATGTAAATGAGATCGACTGAGTGTGGTCACTCCTCTCAGTCCATAAATAAGTATGTACATTCAATCAGCTGATTCCATTCTTTATTGAGCCTTTGAATATGCATGCTGGCTTTTCTCCATTCAAATACTGAGCATTGCAACTCAGATAATAGACGACAGGCTATGAATAAACTTCAAATTCCTGATATGGCCCAATGAAGTCACACCCATTTGATTACTGCAATTCCATGGCAAATGTTGAAATTCTTACTGGGCCGTGGTTCATGAAGCCCAAAAATCTAACCATGAGCAACAGGTTAACATACTCTACACCTACATGTAATGATAAGGCTAAGAATGTACTGAAACCACAATATGTGATGAAAAGACATGAATATTTATTTAGATCTGTACTTTATTAATCACACACAAATAGTGATAAAATTAAAGATACTAGAATTACGATGAATAAAAGCATATGTTTTGTTGTGGCCTCTCCGTCGCTGAAATTATGAAATGCCATACCAGTTCTGGTACTTGCTTATACCATTCATTTTAAAACAAAAGTGTTGACAATCACCCTTTTCCCAAAAAAAAAATTGTTTTTGTTCCAGCCTGTCCATCTCCAACCCCAGCCCAGGGTCAGACTCCGTGCCTGTCGGCCAAATCCGACCCTTGACCCCGCCGGCCGCCGTTCCCATCATCAAGCCCCCCTCCCCCCTCCGGACCACCTCCAGCCAGTCTCTCCCCACGACACCCACCACCCCACCGGTGGTGGTCAGCGAGGAGGGGGGCGTGAAAGGGGGCGTGGCCAGGAACAAGTCAGAAGAAGAAATCTTTCAGGAAGGGTGGGTGGAAGGGGGAATTACACATCTTTCTGTAGTTACTTTTTTTTTTATCTATACATGCAAATTCCAGGAGCATATTTAAAGACAGTAAGAGTATCATATAACAGAAATGTTTTATATAATTATTATTACATGTAATTTAAGTTTCAGGAGCAAAAAAATATTGCAATAACAATGTTATGTAAATGGAAATCCATTTCTTTTAATGATGATGATTTTTATTGTTTAATTTACGCTTGATATGTAAGAGTATATATATGATGACAAAGCTAATGCCTGGATTGCCCAAGAGAAAATATTTCATAAAAAATGTGGTTAAGGGGTGTGTGATGCATTCACTGAGTGAGTGTAATGCTTGATGAGAAATCATCATGTACAGAGATCAATATACCGTAATGAGATTCCCATCAAGATCGAGTATCATTGTCATACAAGTATCATATCTTCCTCTGTTGCGATTTGAGTCACGTTGAGATATAAATGCATGTACGAACACATTGAAATATGTTTTGCAATACACTATTTGAGGATTTTTGTTTTCTTACCCTCTCAGTCCCATAGATGATAAACTGTGTTGTAAATTGACAAGGGACTATGACTGCTTTGCGAATGTTAACCTCTCTATAATGCATTGCCTGGGGCTTATTTATCCTATGCCCCTTCACTCATCTTGTGACTTATGAACGGTTGGTTTCTGAACAGTTGCCCTTCCACAGCTGAACACAGGTTCAAGCAGGATTTGCAGTCACAGATTTGCAAGAGCTGGATTGTAGAGATGTTTTTTTTTAAACAGGCTCCTATTTTGCATTGCGTAGGCTTAATCACCCTGAACCCTTGTGTAAGTTCATTCACTCTTCTCCTTCACAACTGAACACAGATTCGAGCAGGGATTACGGTCGCAGATCTCACAAGAGCTGGATGACCTACGCGAACAACAGAGGGCGCTATGTGAGAATCTGGAAGAGATTATGGAGGCTGCGGAAGATGAAGAGGAGGAGGAAAATGAAAAGAACAGGTAAATCTTTAAAAATTACATTATTTTTCAAACGGTTCAAGTAGGATTTTGTTTCTTAAGATTTGGATAGCTTAGAACTTGACACCAAGCTTTTTTCAGGTTTTGATTCCATTGTTCATGATGATTTATGCAAATTTACAAACCAAAAATATTAAAATGCTCCTCCCACATTGCTTGACTCAAAAGTGGTTGACTGTTATTTTCTCTGACTGTCCAACATTTGTCCAGCGAATGTTTCAGAAAATTGATATGAAAATAAGCTCATACTTCTGGGGGGCGTTTAATGAAAGTTGTCAGCACTGACTAAATAGTCAGTACCAACAATTTCAGTGAAATCCTCAGTTTTAATTGGCTGAGAGGCACTAGCCTCTGTCTGTTACTATAGTAACTGTCCGAGAAAGGCAACTTCTTAGTACTGACAACTCTCATGTATTGAGGGATAGTGGATATACAGGAGAGCATTTCTCGGGAATGATCCCCTCATTTATTATTCTTCAGCTTGCTTGATGGTGAGACAGAAAATTGAAACAAAATGCCCCGATATTGATATGCCATAATGGTGTAGTGGTTGTGAACTGTGACTGAAGATCTCAAGGTCCCAAGTTCAAGCCCATAAATGGCACTTGTGTACTTCAGACACTTCATCCATATTGCTGCTCTCCACCCATGTGTATGCTTGGGTACCTGGTAGGAAATTCGCCTTAGTGGCTGCCGTGATTCAAATTTATCCCTTGGGATTGGACGAGCATTCATTAACGGAGGTAATGATAGGAAAGTGCCGAGAGATGACGCTGTTTTATACTAGGCGCCGTATAAAAAAAGTGTATTATCATTGATGGAGAGTGGATAATGATGTATCCCTTCATTTCTTCTGCCTCACCTTTCCTGATCTTTTAATCTGAATTACACCAAATGCAATTGGCTTACAATCACTTTGTTGTTAATCACTCTCTGCAAGTGTAAAAATTCATTGAATTGAATTAAAATTATGATATATTTTCTGTTTGTACAGTATGCTTTGTGAATATTGTAAATGGTTATGATTAATATACTAGTAAGCACAAATGATTATTCCGAATACCGAACAAGGTGACATGGGATTAATCAATTGTTATTGTCATTGTCATGCCAGTGAGACGCAACCATTCCTGCTGTGGGTGCGGCAGTGTTCCCGTAGCCTGCCCTGGTCCCGGGCTGGGCGCGTGGGCCGCCTCTTCCTGACAGGCACCCTGTTCCTACTGGCCCTCATCAGCATCATCGGCACCCTGCTGCCCCTGGAGCGCTGCCGGGGCGGCGTCGACATCCTGGCCGCGCCCTGGGAGGGGGTACGCCGGCTGCTGGAGCCTCACACCGATGTCTACCACCCACGCCCACCCCCAACATGATGGTCAAATTCTTAGTCCTGCTAGAACTCAAAGGTGAAGTCCTCGGTCAACATGCCGCTGTGATGCTAGAGCCTCACACAGATGTCTACCACCCACGCCCACCCCCAACATGATGGTCAAACTCTTAGTCCTGCTAGAACTTAAAGGTGAAGTCTGCCAGTGAGATGACTAAACATTCCTTGGTCAACATACCGCTGTGATGCTAGATGGTACAATAGTTATTTCTGTGGCTCATTCTTTGTAGTGTAATATGCAGTCTGGTTGGTGATACACAAACTGCTAGACTACCCCCAGTATGACCATTATACAGTTGTAAGGCTTAATCTATGTGCCAATGTATCAATGATTCAGATAATTTGAGTGGTTTGTCACTTGGTACCTTTTGTCATGAAAGGGCAGTATAGCAAAGGTATATGGATAGGTTACACCGAATCAATACCATTCAAATGAGCCAAAGTGGCCTTTACAGAAGACATTTTATTGGCATTTTAGAGAGATGAGTAAAAGTGGCCTTTATGGGATTTGAATGGTCTTTCTAGAAAAGTGTAACTACATGCAAGAAGCTTTCTGCAGCAAAAATGGTCTCTCTGTAGTGTTGGTTAATCCTTAAATGGGATTAAGGGGACTATTAAATGGGGATTAATGATGTGGCCTTTATAGACAAAACAATATTGTATCCTCGAATCTGGCCTTTGTGGGATTTGAATGGTCTTTCTTGACAAGTTGAATCACATGGAAGCAGCATTCTACAGCAAAAGTGGTCTTTCTACTGTGATGGTTAGAATCCTTGAGTGCTATTAAGCATCTCAGGACTTGAACGGAGACTAATAATGTGGCCTTTGTAGAGAAACATGGCCTTTATGGGATCTGGAGTCCTGGATGGTCTTTCTTAACAAGTTGCATCTCATGCAAGAATTACATGTACTCTACAGTGTTAATTTGTTTCATCCTTCAATGCGATTCAGTGTCTACTGAAGTGAGACACTTGCTGTGGTCTTTCTAGACAGATATTTTGGAATAATTGTGTTAAGTGCTGGAGTTTTAGGTTGAGACGAGCAAATTATTCCAGCTTTATACGTTGTAACTATGGACTGGTTACTTCATTTCAGGAACTATTGTTGCTTCCGGGAAAAGCAATCATAGCAATAAAGAATAATTTTTTAATATTTAAAATTTATATTACATTACATTTATACACTCCCAGTCAGGACTCAAAAATCTCTTATGCACACTGGGAAAGAGCAGGTATCAGCATTGAGGGCACAGTGCCCATTTTGGAGAGGGGGGGGGGGGGGGGGAGGGGGATGCCAAGAAAGCAAAACAATGTTAATATGCTCGTGTCCACACCAGGAGCAGTGATTTAACATGCACTGCCAGAGGGGGAGGGGTGGCTACTCTTTAAACTTGATGTCATTAGATGCATACTCTATTCGGAAAAAACTTCCTTCACAGGGGCTCTCTTTGGGCGTTGCAGGGGGCTAAAATTCTTTGAGTCCCTGTGTAATTATTTTTTGCTGTACCGTGCATAATCCCTATCTGGAGCTCGCAGACCAATCTGGTCACGATCATACAGTTCTCTAGTCATGTGCTCATGTGTTCATTTCTTGGCGATAAAATCCATTGACCTAACGGCGTGATGAATGAAGTTCTCGCTGATAACCGTACAACATAAAATTTGTCTTTTGTATTAAATGTGCTTTGTTGCCTTCAGCGTATTTGCTGGAAGTTGTTATGGTGCTGATAAGGCCTGTATTTTATTTCGTTGTGAAGCTCTTTATAGATGAAAGAATGGTTCTTACACCTTGGAGAGTGTCTGAAGCCTGTATACCTCAAACAACAATACAATACCCTGAGCTTGGTTGCTAAATTTACTTGAATGTTGTGAAAAAAAACAGTTTTGTTTGATGTGTGGTTCTATGAAATGAAATGTAAATGTGTCTTTTTCAATGTTATCAATTGTTTTATGATTTGTAAATACCCTGCCACTGCGGAAACCTTAAAAGAATGTCGAAGTTTGTCTTTTTTCTTTAAAAAAAAAATTGAGTATAATTGTTGCTAAATATATGTATCACATGTAACTTAACTCTGTGAGTGTAGTGTAAATTCAGGACTCCTCACAGTAAACCCCCATAGGCAACTCTAATGGTCTTTTTTATGACAAACTGTATGTACATGTGTTTGGACTACTAGTCTGCTTTTCAGGTTGTTGGACATTTCCAATCATAACTGAAAAATAGAGGTTCTTAGTAAAGTACGGTACCACCTGCAAGATGTGTCACTAATTTGTTCTCTTTTCTCAACCTTTGGGTGAGCTGGGGAAGAAATTGAGAGTGATACACGCCCTACTGTAGTCTACTGCAGCCAGACCCGTTTATTGAATATTTGGGATTAGAAATGCCCAACAGCCTTGCAGTCAGGCTAGTGAACCTGTTTTGTTCTTGTGTAGTGTGCCTAATAAAGCATGACAAGTTAAGACAACCCAAAGCATCACTTGCCCCCTAGTGACCAGGCAGAGCCAGATTACAGTGCAAGTCATACAATGAAGGTGGGATGTTGAAACCGTAATGACCTTCCTGCAATAATTCCCATTTGTGATTTTATCCCAAATATATATGGTAATCTACATCTCTGATTTTCCCGTATTGATTCAAATCAAATATCAACTTGTCATTTGGTTGAAAGTATTAATATGCCTTATGTACCGGTACGCAAGAATTACCTTTCATTTCGTGTGGATGGCAAGACGACAAGCACAAATATCAACCCTCCTGTAATTCTGCAAACAATGCCCAGAAACGATGGTAGCTGGGGAGGAACATAGAAATATATCTGTATATATGTTATATCCTGTGTGATGGTACATGTATTAGGGCAATTCCTGCGTTGCAAGCAGTACATTTCGGACACTTTTGCAACTCTTGAGGGCAGCATTTTAACATGAAGGATTTGACGTTCAGATGCTATTCTCAGCTGGTATCAAACAGCTGTGATGAAGAGTGTACGGCAGAGAGAGAGGACGGTTTTCCACCAATCCCTTCTGTCAATCAGATCATGAGAGATGCTTGTAGCGCTCTCCCAACACGGAATGGGCCGATTACAATGAGCGCATGCTAACATGAGATATTTGCTCACAAATGTCTGTTGCTATAGGAAGATGGCAAGTGGTGCTTAAACACGTACCATGTGAAATCCTCACTAGAGCACTCGGGTGGCATTCTGAAAACAAACTTTAAGTTTGATTTAAGATGGCCCGTCCCTTTTACAAACATCTGCAAACTTCATGACAGTTTACACATATTTAGCACATATCTTTGGGATACCAACTGTGAAATTTTAAGGTCAGAGGTACTATAACCCTCATAGAATAACTGAAAATCTAACTAGTTTTCACTGAGATTTGACTATTTTTGTGGTACGAAAAAAGAAAGGTTGATCAATTATCGATGATTATTTCCTCAAAACCGAATAGTACGCTTTGTCGATTCCAGGGAAAGGTGACATAGCCACTTTCTTTTTCAAATGATGACAAAGTCGGGGAAATTTCAGAATTAGGTCTGCAAAAGGGACGGGCTACCAAATGAGTCCCAAATGAATCCATAACGGTGATTGGCTTATTAGCGTACAAGTAGTTTTTGACTGAAGTCACTTTCGAGAATACCAGCCTTGCCGACATGGGATGGTTTCCTGAAAACGAACTTACACTGCGGATTCAGATTCATCGTAAATCCTCTACGATTCTAGAATGGTGACTGGCCTATTGGAGCAGCAGTTTTTGACTGATATCCGCTTTCAGTATACCAACTAAGCTAAGACAGTTTAAAAAAAAAAGTTTTTTTTTTTCAGAATACCACCATGGCTAACACAGACATTAAAGTGTTGCCACAGCAATGTACTGCCTGGGGTGCTGGAGTTGCCTGTCATTATGATACTTTACCTATATGCTACATGTTAGAATGATATTCCATGCTGTGCGTGGCAGGATGCCTGTAAATGTTTTTCATCATTTTAGTACTCATTTTTGCAGATTTCATTGTAATATTCAAGCAAATTCTGCCTAGATAAAGGATATATGTGTGTTGCAAATTTATGATATGTCTTGAGTTAAAATTTATTACGGAGGAGATTTCTCTCCAGCAATGACTCTATGAAGTGGTTGTCAAGGTAACATTGTCCCATTCTTTACTTAGCCTGAATATTTGTGGGCTGGCTTTTCTCCACTCAGACACTGTGCAGCGCAACTCCCACAATTTCTGCTGTAGTACCAATAGACGAACAGGCTATGAAGAAACATCTCATTTCTTAAAGGGCATGATTAAGCAACACCCCTTTGGTTACTGCAGTTCCATAGCAAGTTAAGACATCCTGACTGACCCACGAAGCCCGAAAATCTAATCCTGAGCAACAGGGTGATATGAAGAAGGAGATTCTGTTTAGTGTTCAAAGGTTCAGGATTACACACTTTTTGAGAACATGAATTTGATTTTCTATTTAAGATCAAGACATTTCCAACCATGAACTTGTGTTATTGTGCTCTCAGAAGTTATTTTCTAGAAGTCCTCTCAAAGGGCTAACTTTTTTTAAAACACCATCAAACTCCAGGTATGAAAATCCAGTTTGGACCAAAAAAAACTTGAGAGGAAACTCATGATTTGACTGCACGCTAGGTTTCCTATACCTCTTTGAATGGGTAATCCTGTAAATGATTGTTAAGAGCCATAATCTTTTGTAATGCTCCTTCTAAAAGTGTACACATGACACAAATATTGGATTTAAGAGAGCAGTTTATAACAAAGTGAGAGCTTATAAGCCCTATCCATTCATTATCTGCTAAAAACATCTCTTTGTGTTTTCGCAAAACTTCTCAACACCCATGTTGGTGTGTATTTTTGTGACAGGGATGTTTCTTTTTTGTGTGGGTTTCAATGCTGTGTTCGATATAAATTCGCATAATAAGTCATCATGTATGCGCTATTGTTTGTATGCTGTTGAGTTTGGATGAGGCACATTGTTTATCATTTTTCTTGTGTTTATCATTTTTTTGTGTGTCAGGAATGTTGATAAAAGAGCTGGGGCCATATTCATGAAAGCTTACTAGCCTAGTTGGTTACTACAGTGCTTGCATTTCGATGCACTTTAGCAACTAATTAGGCTAAGTAAGGTTTCATGGATATGGCCCCTGGCTAATGAATGAAAAATGCAATTTGTAGAGATATTCCATGCTGCTGCACAAACTCAAATGTAATACTCCGGAGTTCTCCGTTATTGACATTGGTAATTCTCCTTCACACGATGCATTGTGGGTGACTAGTCTTTGATTACAGGCTTTCCATGATTAAAATTCCTTGCAAATTTTGTTTTAAAAAATTAGCATTATGTGATGATTCGTTATCCTGTAATACACTGGTATCGATTATATGTTAGGTGTTTGTAAAAGTTTGGTTTATATATTTCATAATAAGCAATAGTTTCAAAGTGTTCTCTTATTTGTACATCTTAATATTGTATGAATTGTGATACATGTATCTAAATAAGAATAATCCCTGTTACTACAAACATTTCCATTTTGGGAAATATTTTAGAAACTTGTTATATTTCCCTTCAGATAGTACTTTATGTAAAAGTTCCTTCATGAATATGTACAAATTTATATGAATTGTTGCCTTTTTAAGCCAGAAAAGTCATATTTTTGTATGAAGTATACGGTACATGTAAGAAGTTGATTGAAATGATTGTTGAAGATGCCTTATTACAATTTATGAAACATTATTTATATCCAAATATGAAAACTGGTTTTCAGATTAAACATTTAGAAAGTTCTGCACACATGTTGTATATGTCATTTTTTCAGAAGTCCTCAATTTTTTATGAGTAACCGGTACATTGCACTAATTTATTGCTATAATTTCTTCTTGTATAGATGTACATGTTTTGAAACATCATCAAAATGAACTGCACAAAATAAATTTTAAGGGACGTTCTCCCTTCTTGTAGCTGCATGAATGGGAGAGAGTGATCGAATATATGGTGAACATGCTTAGAAATCAAATTTTACACTCTGGTATCAAGGAGTTAACAAAATAATTGTAATAGTTCTGGTTCTGGGAAACCCATCAGTAAAATTTTAAGACCACCGCAAACAACACGAATCACCTTGATTCTGCAGTCGGAAGGACCTATGACTGAAATGTGATGTCATCTATTTACACAAATCCCATGCTTTTCAACCAGTCGCCGAGTCGTGCAAGTGGATTGGATCGGGTCATCTGCTGTGGCCTCGGTACCAAAGAAACAATGTGTGAACTACTTATAATGAAATTTACTGGCCCTGTTGACAACCCCAAACATAATACACTCATTAGAAACAAATATATGTATATATTCCATTTATTGCAATCACTTTACATCTATTCATATAAATCTCAACGGTTAGATTAAAAATACAAAAATAAGCATATGGGTACCTATAAATATCTAAAACAAAATAACGAAAATACAAACTGTTATTTATGCCATATCACATCATATTGCACTGAAATATGGCAACAAAAATTTTAATTTTGAGTATGTTTATAGCTTTCTAATAAGGTACCGAGTAGAAAAAAAAACATACCATAAACTACAATAAAAAATTACATTCATGTGCAGTCTATATATATAAACAGAGTTAATAAGTCATGGATTTATTCAAACAATGCATAGATTTCCATTTTATTGCTTATTTATAAGCATTGAATTGATCAGTTCAAAAAATAAAATGTCACCCATGTGTAAATGAAATAAGCATGTATAATGTCTATTTCAGTGAGCATAAAAATTATGTAAATTATTTAAAGTGAAATAAAACTCGCCAAAGAAATATTTTCCCTCTGATTTACCATGACTTTCTCTCATCTAAAGATTCAAAGGTAATGTTCTGTGCAAATGTATCTGAATATACATGTATTGTAACAAAATTGCAATGCGTTGCGTGCTCTATGGACGATCGATCAATTAATCAATCAATCTATAAGATGTTCTACAATCAATTACACCCAAGCAATAGGTTGTGGAAGTCTTAAGGGGCGGTAGAATTATAATAAAGGAAGTAATGAAACTTTGGTAATTTTGTAATTATCCTGTTGTATTAAATGTAACACATAATAAATTTTAGAGCCATCTTTCAAAGAATGAAGGAGTAATGGAGAAAGATATGTTTTTAAGTTGTAACTTTTCTGAAGAGGGAAGACAACTTACGCATGTGTCCCAGACTGTTGCAAAACAGATGATAAGAAACAGAAGAAGTTTCTTTGCGATTACAAGTCAAATCTCCATGCCAAGTACATTGCAGAAAATCCAGACAAACGCAAGGTATCCCTGTCTGCATTCCAACGTGTCCGCCAAACGCGATGTCCCCATATTGAGCTTGTTCAATTCTCGTCCAGGAACCCTTGCTTTAATGCCCAAGACATCAGAACATTGCCTTGAAGCTGAAAGCAATGAAATCCATGGGTTTCCCTGTAGTCAAAATCCTGATGAATTCGTTTGACGCCACACCGAGAATGAGGTACATGATCTCCTCTCTGATTTGCAGCCTGGTGTGATTCAGTTTGAAGAATGGGCTAGAGTTGAGGCTGATGGAAGAAAGAAGATTAAACTCATCAATGTGTCACTGGCGAGGCAGGAGTTCATCGCTCGCTTCAAAACGAGCATCCAAGAATTTGTCAACACGTCTTCCGAATTAAGAAACAGTTTTGAAGCACTTTCTGACTGCAAGAAGAATTTGCCCAAAGGAGAATGCTTAGTGCAAATGGACTTTGCCAAAAATTAAACATGTGTGCTATTAGAAGAAGTACAAAGTGAGTATTGGAATCAGGAAGGTGTAACTTTGGTGGTGTACTTCCGGGAGGACGACAACAATCTCAGTCATCAGAGCTACTTTACTGTGTCTGATGAAAAGGGGCACAATTCGTACAGTAATTGCCATTCTGAACCAAGTTATTTGAAGATAAACTACTGGACTGATGGGCCCACATCCCAATACCGCAACAAAACAATCTTTTCTTTGATATGGGACCATGCTGAGGTGTACGATGGAATCCATGCCCAGTGGAACTTCTTTGAAGCTGGACATGGAAAGGGGCCATGTGATGTTATCGGGGTACAGTAAAATGCATGGCCGAAAATGCTGTCAAGCGCAATGCTGAAATCCCAGGAACACGGTTGTGAGAATGACTCAAAGATTGACTTTTTCTTTGTGAGCAGAGTGTGTCTCATGCAGCGAACTCATTGCACAAAGGTGGGTATTGGTCAAGACCTTCCTGGGAACTTTGCAAGTGCACAGTGTCATTGGATACGACAAAGAGGTTCTCCTCAGAGACGTCTCTTGCTAATGCGCAAAATGCCCTGTAATGAGCCCTGCTGACACCAATCAAGTTGAGCATATGTGTGAAGGTTGGCAACTCGCCGTTTTGTGAGGGGCCCATGAAGCAAGTTCAGCCAGAGAAATGTGATGACCATGAGAGAGATGGTGTTGGAGAGCCTACTGGTGTAGTGAATGAGACATTCAACCAATCGTCTACCAGCGTTCCAGTGCAGTATCACACTGATGACTGGGTTGCTGCTGTTTATGAACAACAATGGTACTAGGGTAAAGTGCTCGAATCCGACGAAGATGATGTTCACGTGGAGTTCCTCACTGAGTGCACAGGTCATTGACTTCAGAACAAATATAAATGGCCAATGCGGATGTGGGTATGTAGGTCAGTGTTAGGTATGACAAATTACTATGCCAAGGAAGTATTCTACAGGTGAAAAGGAAGCATTAGCTTGTGTTTGGGCATGTAACAAGTGGTACAATTTTGGGTAGACATTTTGTACTGAGGACAGTCTAAGGTAGTCTCCAATAAACTGTTGAACTATCAACACCTCTCTCTGTTCACTCCTTCCGTATTAGTTGTGTCCAGACTCCACAGAGACCTACGCATTTGTGACATCATGGCGTCATCATCGTGAACATCCACAACAATTCCAAATCCCCTTCGCAAGGACTCTAGTCTACCAGAAGTCATTTTCCCCGGACTCTATAAGACTGTGGAACTCGCTTCCTGGAGATCTTGTGAACTGTACCTCTGCCATCTCCTTTAGGCAGGAGGTACAGGAAATCCAGCTCCGGTAAAAGGGGTTACCGTTGTTTTTAGCTGCACATAGTTATCATGAAGTCTTTTTATGTGGCACTGTACATGCACTGCACCGGCCAGCCAAACATGTACAAAAATACACCAGATGGTGGACTGTACTCATCTAGAAGAAGAAGAAGAAGAAGCGTCATCATCGATAAAGAAAAAAACTACAAGGAAACAAGTATTCAAGCAAGAATATACAGCAAATTGCAGCTTCCTCCCTGCATCAAGAAGCAATGAAAGACTGGCCTGCTGCACTTTCTGAGGTTCTAGTTTTGTTGTTTTTTATCTCTCTTTTATCAGAAGCTTCCCACTGCATGAAATGCATCAAGTATAGAATCCCCATCTCTGTCCTCAGTAGGTGAGTTGTTTGTGTTTTTTTGTGATTGCTGAAATTGATTGGAAGTGTGATAGCTGAAATGGATTGGTAGGCTAGACATGTGTTACACCAGGTTGTATATTGCAACCAAACAAACCGCGCTTACGCTCGGCCCATCCTGACGAGGAGCATAAACATTATTCCACACACGTCTCCCTCCCATTTGGAAAATTTCTCCTCCATATCATTCAACACAACACGACTGGCATGCTCACATCTGCTTCTTCTGTAAAACAAGAAATTCTGCTACAATATTATAACAAGAAAACAAAACTGTTCATTTTGTGTGACATAATAAACAATAGGCGTGCGATTGAGATGTAAGTGCAATTTCCATTGTGACGTCTCAGTACATGTGAAATGAATAGGTAAATGCAGGGTTATCTGCTGCTACAATATGTACATGTGACTTCACAAGAGATGACACTTTTTCTACCATTGAACGCTGGTATCTGTTAAGTTCACCCGGCCTACCACAACTTTGTCTTCTTCTTCAGGCTTTATAATGCTCTCCTTTTCCACTTCCTATGCCTTCACCATAATTGGCCTTTTCCATCTCTTTCTCTCCTCTTCTCAATGCTTTCTCCATCGACACGTTCTGCTCCTACTCCTCCCTCTTCACCTTTTCCTTCATCTTCTCTTTTATCAGTACCCAAGGTTCAGGCCGTATCGTATAAAAAACGATCGATGCTCAGAAAATACACACATTGCGTGCTATACCTTCATACTGCTTACACAACTTTACCTGAAAAGAATATGAGTTTGAGCTAGAGAATCTGAGTGTGTGCGTGTTACAACTAGTACAGGCTTATATTGTGGGTGTGGTGTGTATTGTGGATATTGAGGGGTGCGTACAATCAAAGTGTACGAACTCAGGCGAGGCAGTGGACTGCTATATGAGCTGTATGCTAAGATGGATCTTGCCCTCTGATTTGACTTCCTCCATGAGAGACGTCAGCTCAGCGCTGCCCTCACAGAATGCAATGCTGATGGGGAGAGAGAGAGGGAGAGGGAGAGGGGGAGAGAGGGAGAGGGGAGGGGGGAGAGAGGGAGAGGGGAGGGGGGAGAGAGGGAGAGGGGAGGGGGGAGAGAGGGAGAGGGGAGGGGGGAGAGAGGGCGAGGGAGAGAGAGGGGGGAGGGGGAGAGAGAGAGGGGGGGGGGGGAGAGGGGGAGAGAGAGAGGGGGAGAGAGGGAGAGAGTGAGGGGGAGAGAGGGAGAGAGTGAGGGGGAGAGAGATAGAGAGAGAGACAGGGGGAGAGAGACAGGGGGAGAGAGACAGGGAGAGGGGGAATACAGGGAGAAAAAGGGAGAGAGAGATAGACAGAGGAAGAGAGTGATAGAGAGAGAGAGAGAAAAAAAGGTAAAAAAGGGAGACAGAGACAAAAAGAAAGATTATGATAAAGAGAGAAGCTAATTAAAATGTCAGTTTTTTATTAAATGATCAATGAGTTGTTTTGTTATATGATGTGTGAGTATCTTATAAATATTTCCTGTGCCAAACCCAAAGAATAACAAATAAAGAATAAAGCTGTAGAGCCAAGCAACATTTACTTCAATAAGTGTAACACCCATGTGCTGCACGAGAAGTTCTCTTACCTTAATGTCTCCAGAGCTGGGTGCTGTTCCCATAGCAACCGGATGAGGGCCGTGGAGCAGGCTGCGCTGATGGTGGACTGGCTGAGTCTCAGAGTCGTCAGATGCGGGAAGGAATCGACTAGGCACTGGCCCAGGGTGACAGGTTCGGTCCTGTAACCAATGGTGGTGGTGGTGGTTGTGATGGTGGTGGGTGCAGGAGTGGTGGAGGAGGGCATCACGTTGCTGGCTGGGAGTATGGTGGTGGTGGTGGTGGTGGTGGTGGTGCTGTTGTTAGTGGGGGTGGTGATGATTGGGTCACTAGTGCTCTGGGTGTTGTTAGTGGGAGTGGAGGTTGAGGATGTGATGCTTGTGGTAGCGGTGGTACCCACCACGAGGTCAACAGAGGTGGCTGCATCTGTTGTGGTATTGGTATTGGTAGCAGCATCAGTGGTATTGTCAGTCTTGGTTGGGAACCTGTCAGCAGCATTTGCCGTGCATTGATTGGCACCAGTGGTAGTGGAAGTGCTGGAGGAAGCTGCACCGTTGGTGGAGGTGGCAGTGGTAGTGGTAGTGGTAGTGGTAGTGGTAGTGGTGGTCATGATAGGAATGTCAGTAGGGAAGGGGGTCACCATGGGTGTGCTGCTTTCAGGGGTAGGCAGGGACAGAACAGGGAAGGAGAAGGGGGAAGCGAACGGAGGATAAGACAGGGAATAGAAGGTGGAGGAGGAGGAGGAGGGAATGGCTGGATGGGCAAGAGATTGAGAGGGAGAGGAGGAGGAGGAGGAGGAGGGGGAGGAGGAGGAGGAGGAGGAGGGAGTAGAACAAGTGGTCTCATCATCTCCAAGAGCATCCCAGTGCTTCACTCTGTTCTGAAGATCCAGTTCCTTCAAGAAAGGCATCCCAAGACTCTGGAGGACTCTGGCTGCTGATGCCATCCTTGTAGTCATGACGACCTTGACCGACTCCACGTTTGGCAATATTTGGCCCATGGGCATGTCTCGGCAGTCGGTCAGTGTGCGGTCATCCACATCCAGCTTCTTCGCTGGGCAAGAAGAGACAATCTCCTGCACATCCATCTGTTTACCAAGCAATATTAATTACTATCATTATCATTATCATTATTATTGTTGCTAAATATGTTACTCATTGCGGATAATTCGCTAGTGATAATCGTTTGTCTCGCAATGTATGGTCAACGGAACCAAAAAACATCACAACGCTTCGTGCGCCGCTGCAACACTTCATCAGGTGTGATACAAACTTGTAGTAAGTAGGGGTTTAAATACTCTATGGTCAGTGTAGCGCACTAACCAAAACCCGCTCATGAATGGGCCAATACTAATGACCGGCCCATCCGGGTAATTATTATTGTTATTATCATTACTATCAGTTATTTTTTGATATTCACAATGAAACATGGCAACAATCAATTCATTAATGTTAGGTTTATGCTCCATTCCCGGCAGCCATGGCAAACAAGCTGATGGCATTAAGTCATTACACTGAACCATGATTGTCATATGCCACTGATAGATTGTGGCAGTTAATACACACAAGACCCATACAACAGGGGTTTGTCTGGCACTCAAAGGGTTAAAGATAGCCCGTCCCTTTTACAAACGTCTCCAAACTTCATGAAAGTTTGCACATATGTAGCATGTATCTTTGGGATACCAACTGTGAAATTTTAAGGTTGGAGGTACTATAACTCCTGTAGAATAAATGAAAAATGAAAAGTAGTTTTCACTGAGATTTGACTATTTTCGTGGAATGAAAAAAGAAAGCTTGATCAATTATCGAAGAGTATTTCCTCAAAACCGAATATTATACATTGCCCATTCCAAGGAAAGGTTATATAGCCACTCTCTCTCAAATGATGATAAAGTCAGAGAACTTTCAGAATTAGGTCTGCAAAAGGGACGGGCTACCTTTAAAGACAGCCAGTCCCTTTTTCAGATCACCACAAAACCATCGAAACATTGGCAAAACATATAGATAACTGTTAGCAAGCTCTATATTCACAATTTGAAACTGATACGTAGTGTAAAATTCAAATAATGCACGTAAACAACGTCTGATTAATAGTCTTTACCTCAGGCTCTTAGCAGTTTGTGTTGAAATATCTGCTTTATTGATTAACCTGTTTATCAAATTATTAAACGCATTATGAAAAAAAATTGTTCTATGGAAGGAATCATCTCCAAAGTTTGGTAGTTACTCATAAAATTAGGATTTCACACACGCATAATAACCACATAGATACTGTAACAAAGACTAATACTTTTTTCGTGGTACGAAAAAAGTCGGTTTGAAATTTAACGGCTGACATTTTTTGCATATACAGAAAGCTTCAACATGCTATATTCTTAGAAATGGTCTTGAATCACACTTTCTTCAATTTACGATCGTGATAGACGATTTCAAATCTTAAGCTTGCAAAAGGGACGGACAATCTTTAAAGCATATGACAAAACTAACATTGCACATGTGAAGAAATTGTTTATAATCCTTTATATTCATTCACATCGTTTATATGGGAAATATTCACACAGGAAGATAGATGGGAAGATATTGCTTCAGAACCAATTGTTAACTGGAATCGAGTGTACACATACATGATTCCTTTAAAATGTTCTTTGTCAAAAAAGTAAAGGTATTTTTAATTCAAAATTGTTCATAATATACTTAGGCGTTAACAAGTATTTGAAGACTGTTTGTATACCGGTATCTAAATCTGATTTATGTACTTTTTGGTCAGTAGGTGTAGAAACAATTACTCAGTTATTCTGAGAATGCCCGTTAACTAATTGATTCTTAGATGATTTCGAAAAATATACCCTGAAAAGTCAATTTCAATTAATATTTGATAATTTTGTCTTTGGCATACCAGGTGGAAATTTTTTCTCACTTAATTTCATTATTTTGTATGCTAAATATTATATATTTTCAATGAGATGTTCTAAGGGATCTTTCTCTTTTTTTGTCATTTCAAAAGAAATCAAGAAACAATTAAAATGCAGCAAGATAAGTTTATTTTATCTCTCAATAGAGGAAAACGTGTCAAACTTGTTTCAAATCGATACTTTTTCCTTGTTAATTCTTATTGTATATCGTTCATCAAATATTTTATGTATCCATCACATGTACATTTATTTGTAATGTTTATGCTGTGAGAGAGTATGAATAAAGTTTTTATTTGAATTTATATATTCAAATTGTATATCGTTCATTTAATATTTTATGTATCCACCATATGCACATATATTTGTTATATTTATGCTGTGAGGGAGTAGGAATAAAGTTTTTATTAAAAAATCACACTATTTACGGGGGCTCTCTTCTGCAATATGGGGGTTAAATTGCCCAGGACCCATGCATTCTCCCATTGGTTGACAGTAGGTTCTCTGAGAACACCAACCTGTAGCACAAACCGTGAGCGGAGGACGACGATCTTGAGGCGAGGAAGAGCAAGGAGAGCCAAGAAGACAGACAGATCCAGAGTCACATTTGCTAGGGTCAAGATCTCAACCTGCAGGGAAGAGTAAGAAGTGAACAATCTATTATGGGTGTTTTCTAACCTGTATGACCCCCTTATCAACTCTTCCTCTCCTTCTCTTTGTCATCCACCTTCAAATATCTTCTTCTGTCTCTCCCCCTCCTCCTTTACCTTTTTTCAGTATTTTTCTCCCACTCCTTTGTTACGTTCTTGTGTAGTGGGTTCGATTACAGACAACATGATAATCAGATATTTGCATTAACTCTTTGCCCGCCACGCACACTATCTCCCCTGCGCCACATTAATTTCAGGGTGCCACATTCAGAGGGGTTTTGCATGCACTGTCTTATTCAACTTGCAATAACTTTTTATTGGTTTGTCGTAATGAAAAAAAATGTGTAGCAAAGTGTAAGAGAAATTAATACTCTTTTCAATGGTATTATTTTTGTCATGTATATCATAGATTCTGAGAAATATAACTTTACATTCTGTCTCCAAATTATCGTTTTGGAGGCTATATTATACCTCTTATATGCATTATTTCGTAATGAAGGTTATTCTCTAAGTTAGTTCATAGAAAAGATGTGTTTTTTCGATTTCATTACATACCAAACCCATGTCTTTATGGGAATAATGAGCCAATCAATTTAGGATTTAAATGGGGCATTCAAAAAGAGTAAGCTAACAATGAACTAAACTCCTCTATTGAAATTGACCCTGGGTACTTCTCAATAGACTTCCTGTCCTGGGAGACTTCCTGCATATTGATACTTTGATCCCCTTATTGTTATATAGGGAGGTAGCTGTTTGAATCAGTCACAAGGAAAGCAGTGCAATCTATTGAAAAAGAATGAATAGAAGAACTTATTGATTTTTTTTTTACACTAATTGGTTTGTCATGAACAAAGCGTGTCCCTGTTTATGTATCGGTACTTATTTTTTGAAAGCTGTTGCAAAATGAAATAAACTGGAATATGTTCATCTACATAATCTCATAATCTGTGTCAAGTGTACGCGTGGGACCAGAGTCATCTCCTTCAGAGTCGGTTTCATGTTCCTCTGAATCCGAGTCGCCTGTTGGAACAGAGTCAAACACCATTTCTCGTACCTCATCAGCAGTGAAGTACTGTGGTCTCCGCCTCGCAGTAGGCGCCATTCTAGCTCATTGGAATATTTCCCAAAGCGGTTAAAAAAACTCAATTTTACTCGACAAATCTCTATGTAAACAACGTGGGCGAAAGCCGTGAACTGAAAGGCGTATATGTATACAATGCAATGCACGCGTCACTATTGTATGTGTGTGCGCACAATACAATTAAATGCTTTCCGTATGCATTGTGCGCATAATGTGACTTGAGTCGAACTTGGCAGCCCGCTGTATGTGCCGCGAGTCGAACGAAGCGGGCAAAGAGTTAAAGGGCATATACTGTACTGGGAAGGCAAAAAAGCCTTCAAAAGGTAATTGTTAGCAATCTTCTTGCAAATGGTCTTAAATTCATGTATTGTCTATTTTAGAAGCTTGCTGAAAGTTATTTGCCCTCAAATGATCCACATATGGAGCAATTAATGATTAACGATTAAATCCTGAAAAATATTCGGGCCGAACATTTTGAGGATTTGTGATTTAATCACTCATTACTCCAAATGTATATCATTTGAGGGCAAATAACTTTCAGCAATCTTCTAAAATAGACAATACATGAATTTAAGACCATTTGCAAGAAGATTGCTAACAATTACCTTTTGAAGGCTTTTTTGCCTTCCCAGTACAGTATATGCCCTTTAATGTTTATAGAGAAGTGTCTGCTTTATTCTACGCCATGTTGCACTGGCTGTGCGTGATTACATGTATTCAATACATTACATCCTTACGGCCCGGTTCCACTCGCCGATGGGCACAAAATGTATGCATCAAGGACACACCGGACGAACACAATTTCAGGGGTGACTCCATCCGTTTTCATCCGCGCAAGAAATAGAGAAAATTGCCGAAAATTTGCGAAAATACAAGAGAAAAAACAGGACGTGGGTAGTATGTAGCGAGGATGTTAAACGGATGTTTATCGGAAGCCTAGCGGATGAAAGCGAATGGAAGTGGATGCTAGTTTTGAATTTTTTATATACAAGATGCATACGCTTACATCCTTTCTAACGATGTATAGACGTTCCATGTACATGTACCTTATCTTTCCTCCTTCTTTCCCTTTTCAGCTGTAGCGGATGTGAGTTGCGAGGGTACCCAGAGGATGCAAAGAGGATACAGCGGACGTTTAACGGATGGTAACGGATATACATGTAGAACGTTTGTTGCTTGTATTTGTCGCAGATTCACATCGTACATGGCAGAAAGTTCATCCGTTCTATCCGTTCAAAAGTTTTGTGCAGCTCAAAATTTTTTGCAAGGATGGATTTACAGTGGACGGATGCTTGATGGATAGAGCATATGAAACACGTATGCAATAAGTACACAACGGATGCATTGCGTTTTTTAACGGATGACAAGATTTGTTTACGTTCTACATCCTCTTTGCATCCGTAAGTGCAGTGAGACCGCGCCTTTAGTATCCTCCTGTACATTCTTGTTCTTCTTATTCTTATTTTTCTTCTCTTGTTCATTTTTCTTTTTCTTTATCCTGCTCCCCTTTCTTAATACCTTTTCTGCTGCTTTACCTTATATTTCCTTTGCTTTTCCTCCTCCTCCTTCTCCTCATCCTGCACTTCCTCCTTATTCAACTTCTTCATATTTTCCTCTCACCCTTTGCATTTTGCCGGAGAGTGCAGAAGACAAATGTCAGAATTTTTTTCAAAGAAGATTTCAAATACTGACCTTTGACCTGACTGCATTCTCCCTGATGACATCAATGAAGTGATGGGTTAATTGAACCATGTTTACTGAGAGCTCGGCCAAAGCTTCAGCATAGCAGATGAACTGGGCCAGGCTCCGAGACAGGGCCTGGCTGAACGTCATATACTTCAGCTGCACTTTGGTCTTCAAGGAGAGAAGAAAGGAGAATAACACCCTGATTTTTAGAAGTTGATTCCAATAGCAGAAGGAAAATGAAAGGCACAAGAACTAAAAAGACTTTAATGAAAGATTGGTATGTTATGACCCTCAATTGTCAAAAAGTGAAAAGGTAATTTAACATGCAATATGTTTGATTTCAAGAATATATGTATCGTTCATGAAATTATGCAGAACCTGCGCCTTCTAAACCCGATACTCCTCTACCTAATTAGTGTATTGTACATTCAGCTTGATTAGAGTTATAACTTTGCAGCGGTTAAAATATCAATACGCTTTTTACTTGGGGGCAACTGGGGAGCACCCTTTACCACTACAAATTGCAATCAGTGGTCATTTACGTAATTTTGGAATATGTCCAAAATTCTCCTTCCAAAATTCTCCACTTGGTGTACTAAGGCCACTACTGCCAATTACCTACAACAATACCAATAACAACTTATTGCATATTACTTACACAAGGGTGATCCTGGAAGATGTGGAGATATCCAGCAAGCGTGTGAGTGGACATAGACGGTGTCACCTTCAGCTCGTAGACATCAGCAAGGAAGCCTCCTTGAACAAATCGGACGACCTCTGGGTCCTGGGACTCAAAGGCCACGTCCATGATAAGCCCTGTGTTCACACCGAAGAAGCGAGATTTGCCGCTGATCATCCGCTTTACGATGTCCACCCCAACATCACTTTGCTGACAGGATGCAAAGTAGAGAAGATAGCGGAACTCTACCGCCCTCTGTAGGATGGTATTTTCCATGAGGCTTTCATACTCCTGATGGGAAGCTGTGAAAAGGGACGCCAGGTACTTACCAGCCAGGTATTCCTGGAAGAACTTGTGCTGGAAGGAGAACACAAAGATGGGAGCTCGTCGCTTGCCGAGGCGCTCTTCCGATCTCACGCGTACCATCCTCGCTTCTTGTGTTAGGACGCCGATCTTGCAGCCCATGCCCGCTGCACCTTGGGCATCGCAAAAGTCATCCTCCAAGAACGTCATCTGGTGCTCCTGCAATCCTTTGAGGGCGCGGTTCCCTAGTGTCAGCAGGAGCTGGTGTATCTTGTCATACTGCTCCTGTAGGTCTGGTCCTCGCAGGTCTGTGAGCTTCTTGGCAATGTAGTGGTCCACAAGGAAGAGGATCATCTCCTGGAAGAGCTGCGCGAAGGTCTGCAGCTTCCACATGGCTTCTCTCCTGTTCGCATCCCATTCCTGCCACAGAGTGCACAGCATCGCCGCGTAGATAGGGAACGGGGACATGTGCCCTGCGACCACCGTACTTTCCTCCATGTACAGGAGTAGCTCCTCCGCAGTTCTGGTATTGCTGGCGAAGAATTTCCTGACGTAGGCCGAGAGGTTTTCTTTGCTGAAGCCCTTCAGGTCTATGTAAGTGTAGACTTTGGATAGATGGAGGTTTAACCGGATCTGATCCACCTTCCAGGGTCGTGATGTCACCAGAACGGTGCAGGACTTGAGCTGGTCTCCTCTCATGATGCCTTCGATCTGCCCCCCACCAAAAGTCTCAGAGATATCCCTTTGGTGCTCATCTAGACCATCAAAGATCAAGAACACCTTCTCTGGATTAGCCAGGATGTACTCATCAATCTGCCTGGCTTCAATCGGGTTGTGGTCTGACAGATACGTCTTCACAACGCCACCCACGGTACGATGATCGCGGACTTGCTTCAATGGCACAACAATGACCAGCTCAAACTCCTGGAAAGCAACACCGGTTATCCAATCCGATGCAATCTTGGCACAAAGGGTCGTCTTCCCGGCTCCTCCTTCCCCCTGCACCAGGAGACGTTTGGGAAACTTCCCATCTACCTTGGTGGTCAAGAGGCAATGGTACTCCAAAGGAACCTTCTGCTGTTCCGTCCCTAGAGTTGACCGCTCCTGCAGAAGCTCCAGATTGCAGTAGGTGTCCTCAAGGGCCACATGAGAGCGGGGGTCCAGGGGGTCTGTTCTGACCCTGCACAGGTAGGTACTGTAGTGGGTCTTCAAGTCTTCTCGACAGCGTATCACTTCCTCCCTGGTGAGATGTGGAGGTAGGTCCTGCACCAAACCTGCAGGATTGACAAGCATGACAGGAGAATCTCAAAGGTAAGGGGTATATGGTACTGGTATTACAGCAACTTAAAGAAAGGGTGTCCCTTTTGCAGGAAAAAAAATAAAATGTAAAATCCATGAAAAATGGAAGAAAATACTGTTGAAGAACTTCCCTCCAAAATTTAGGCGGGTCGTCCGAAACCTCCTAGAGCTTGTACTTTCATAGCCTAAACAGTCTTAGGTCTTGTAGCCTACAGACCGCTTTGCGCTATCGTCCGCACCATGAGAGTATGTCCACAGTGTCTGAAGCATTGCGCCCTGGGTGTTTGGGGCAGTATTATTGTGAATGTAGACTACGGCTGCTGCATTTCAAATATTATATTTTTTCACTCTTCTTGAAAAGCTAGGTTTGTGATGCTATGACTGTGAGATTTCACACACATTATCATTAGGGTATACTGCTGATTTCTGCTGAGTTTCAGGACTTTTGTAACTCTGGGATACCCTGTCTTTATTGTGGCAGCTGATTATCCATTCTTGGGCTTCCAGCACTATGATTAAATGTGTGGCTATTTCTATTTTTGGGATGTGTATCTTGAATTCTTGATTGCACATACAGAAATACAACAAACAATATGACCCCACCTCTTTCTACTTTCCCAGCCAGTTGCTCAAGTTTGCAGCCTCGGAGGGCGCTAACCAGCGTACTCCTCGCCTGTGACTCTGGCATGGTCTTGAGCCAGTCTACGAGGGTGCAGTATGTGGCCTCCAGGGTGCTGTTCCCTCTGTCGACCGCGGCCCGGCGCAGTGCAGCGTCGGGGAGTCCTAGGGCAAGACCCGCCTTCCAGAAGTCTTCCCTGTCCATCAGCTCAGCCAGGTGATACAGCTCCAGATGCGTCAGAACACCGGGCCTAAATAAACAGACACCAAGGGCACATTGTCATAGGTGTATGGTTCATCAGTGGTTTTAACCCAGAACAGTCAATGGGCTCTCTGAAAGGGCTTTCTGGGATTTTGCAAAGATATTTTAGGCATATACCCATAGTGTAGTAAGGATAGTGTGCCGTGCTCCATCCTGTAAATGAATGGAAAACAAGTCAGATGAAAATATTGGAACCAAAAGGGATTTGAACCTGCAATCTACTGCTTACCGAGTGGCAACTTAACAACGCAAGCTATTTCTAGTTCACGGATCAAGACACAACATGGAAACAAGTTAATACCTAAGACAGAGTTTCATTCAATCTAACTCAGTAATATTCATGACAAGTACGGACCATTCTGCCATAAGGACCATTTTATCTTGCGTTCATTCATCTACAGGATGGAGCACGCTGTCCTTACTACTACTACTGGGTGCATGCCTAAAATTTCTTTGCAAAAATTGGTCCATGATATGGTTTGATTCCCACTTAGAGTAATATCATGGGCCTGATTCAGAGACTATCATAGTTGGCGAAATGGTGGAAACCAGGTCTCTGTAACATAATTGGGTTGATATTCTGAAAGAAAAAAAAAGTTTTTGTTATTAAGTTTTGACTTAATCCTTAAAATTCATAGCCCTGTCTGCATATGGGAAATTAACGACATTTTTTTCTTTAGGCAGTTTACCAGGCCACACAATACCAACTTATTAGACCGAAAAATCAGTCTCTGTAGAACATTGGATCCGCTGAGATTACATCTGGCTCCTCTGAATGCCCCTCGGGGGTATGTCCAAAAATGTTATTTCAATGAAAGAATGCCCTGAATGAGACGGTTATTCCTGTCTATAATCCTGTCTACTAACATATAATTAAGACAATTTTTTTCTTGTTTTCCCTAATTCTTTCAGAATACGTGGACCCCTAGCTGAAGCATTGGAGTATTTCTGCACTAGTATTACACACAACATTCACATGGGGTCTGGTATAGACGGAGTTCAACCAAAGAAGTAAAAGAAAATGCACATCTACTCACTTGGGACCCGGGTTCGTTTCCACGTCGCCACATCGCAGCAGCAGCAGCAGTAGTAGCACGAGCAGCAGGGCCAAAGCGCCCGCACCTCCCCGGGGCTCGGGTGGCCTCGTATCCATGATAGCAGCTGTAGTTAAACCAATGATGTATGGTTCGAACAGCTACAGTCTTGCACTTAAAATCCGCGTTAACTTTTCGCCATGGAGTTCATGAAGGTAGATCTACTCAGTCTTTCTTTGAAATCGTCGCTGATGTCATAGCTACATGTGACACACCCTCAGTAGCACTGCGCAGCCTGCGTTATTAGAGGTATCCTGTCTCTTCCATGTGTAATATGATCAACACGAACACGGACCCGCCTCTTATGTC
>OZ022597.1:4210096-4275828 GCA_963669155.1 Arbacia lixula
GCTTTCTGTATATGTAAAAAAATTCAGCCGTTAAATTTCAAACCGACTTTTTTCGTACTACGAAAAAAGTCTTTGTTATACAGTATCTGTGTGGTTTTTATGCGTGTGTGAAATCCTAATTTTATGAGTAACTACCAAACTATGGAGATGATTCCTTCCATAGAACAAATTTTTTCATAATGCGTTTTAAAATTTAATAAACAGATTAATCAATAAAGCAGATATTTCAACACAAACTGCTAAGAGCCTGAGGTAAAGACTATTAATCAGACGTTGTTTACGTGCATTATTTGAATTTTACACTACGTATCAGTTTCAAATTGTGAATATAGAGCTTGCTAACACTTCTCTATATGTTTTGCCAATGTTTCGATGGTATTGTGGTGATCTGAAAAAGGGACTGGCTGTCTTTAAGTTATGGTGTCCCAAGTAGACTACTTTGTCTCTCTTTATAAGTGTCATGCATGCAAAATAAGATCATGATGAAGTATTCCATTAAAGTCTCAGTAAAGTTTTGCTCTCTTGATTGTATGACGCACTCTATAAATGTTTAAAGTTCTTTAATTCCTTAAACTTGAAGAATAATTCGCATAAATTCAAGTTAATGTAGTCAAGTTACTCCCTATACATATAAATGTCCTGTTTGACTCATTTAGTCAGACAGGGTTGCTGCATGTAGGTGATTTTATAAATAGGTTGCTGCAGCTCAGAAAGTATTAAGACAGGCACTTTTAACTCAAGACTAGAATGGAATAAGCATAATTATCATTAAGTATATATCTAGTCCCGATCTGCCAGACCCTTTGGAGTCCCATTCATAATTATGATTCTGTAATTATTTGTCTGTATGTCATGTTAATAAACTGAATTACACTGAGCTGAAGGTACATTCATATTGAAGCTGGATACCGCTCCAGCTCACAGCATGCATGCACTTTGAAGCCAGTGATTTGCCGCTGCGACAAAACAAGACAATTATGCAACAAGTTTTATTTGAAAGTCTGCGATTCAGCGGCTTGCCTGGTCCGGGTCGATAGGCACTAGTGCTCAGCATTTTATCAGCCCGAATTCGCATCGCGATCGCGCGATCACTCGAATCGTTGCGCTGCGCTGAGTTCTGTCGCGCGATTTGTACACGAATCCGGGCTGATGAAATGCGGCTGTAACACGTTTGGTTAATATGAATGGTGTGTTTTGTTTGTTCGTTAAGTTGAATTTTGGAAAATTCTCCCTATCTCACCAGTACCGCTGTCTTTTACGATACATCATCATCATTATTATTTAATATATCTCTTCTCTCCTTCTCTAACCCCCCCCCCTCTCTCTCTCTCTCCCTCTCTCTCTCTCTCTCTTTCTCTCACTCTCTCTCTCCACATCTGCCAATTTATTTGTATATATATCGGTGACTATCTCGTTTTCTCTCTCTCATTTCCTCTCCGTCTTCCTTTCTTGTCTTGCCTTGGGGCTCCTGGTTTAAAAGTTTCTAGAGAGAGCCAGGTGGAGTATTTCAATTTGATTCAAGAAAAGAGGAAGGGAGGGATTGAGATATAAGAAACATATGCGAGAGAGAGAGAGAGAGAGAGAGAGAGAGAGAGGGGGGGGGGCAGATAGAGACAGAAACAGAGGGGTATAGGGGGTAAAGGGATGACACACAGACAGACATAGGAAGGCAGTAGGGAAAGTGGTCATGAATGCATGAGAGAGAGAGAGAGAGAGAGAGAGAGAGAGAGAGAGGGGGGGGGAGAGACACACAAACATGGCTCTAGAGGGTTGGTTGAGGAGAGAGAGAGAGAGAGAGAGAGAGAGAGAGAGAGAGAGAGAGAGAGAGAGAGAGAGAGAGAGAGAGAGAGAGAAGGGGCAGAAAGATATGCTTGAGTGATGAGCATGTACATTTAGAATGGGCTGTTTTACCTAACAGGAGCAAATATAAGTAAGAATAATCAATACAATGACATACATTAATTCATTTTGGCACTTTTAATATAAATCTCTTTTCTCTCTGTGATAGCTGTGGTATCAAACAGGGCATGTTACATCATCATATTCTCTATGTACTTCCACACAAAATGGCTGATTAACACATCATTTCTTCTGTAAAAATTCTCTACAAAACACCTGATTATTGTTGCTAGCATTCTTCACCTGTTCCTGTGTCAGTATTTGCATTCAAACAGTGTAGCACTCCTCCCCACACGAAGCTTCACAAATTCACTTATCTCTTAACATTCAAACAGAGCGTTATAAAATGTCAATGGATTGGGAGAGGTCATGTTACAGGGAGGGAGAGCAGGCTGTTACCCCCTCCCCACCCCACCCCTTCTCCCACCCCACCCCTCAGCCCCCATCCAGTTCTCCAGTTGAGAGTTGCAGCTAGAGTTTTAATAACTGCAACGGATTGAATTACCCATGGCATAAGGACGTGACATGCAATGCTTAACATATAATATAAGATATATAGGAGCCCCTTTTTTCAAATCTAAAATCATCAAAATGATGCAACATTAGTAAAATGACAATGATTCAATTCTGGAGCTGATGAATTCCATTTCAAGATTGATTCACATTTGTAATTAAACTTTAACCCTCAGCACATTAATGTGGAAAAAAATAAAACCTCCTAAATATCGAGTATAAAATTCCTTTTAAATCATATCATGTTAGTTACGACCGGAGCATCACAACCATTATTAAAACATTAATAATACCATCATCATTACTATGATCACTGTTTATGTTAGCATCATTATGATTATCACAATCCTCAATACAAGCATTATCTTCTTTTATAATGGTTTGAACATTATCAACATGATTTCCATTATTATTTTGACCATAACTCCTTCTTCTGTTTGATCTTAAGAACATTCATGATTGGTTTTGGGTGGACAGTATCGGCTGGACAAGGTATTGGGTGAACAAGTGCAGCAAAACTGATAAAACCTTTAGGATGAAATCAAATATAAATACTGTGTGCAGCAACTAATTAAAAACTTACAGGTAAAGTGAAACAAATCCCCATGGTAACAGTAAAATAACTCCCCAAAATAAGGACGCCGAAAGGATACATATCCAGCTTTCTATCCACTTTGGATTGCTTTGGTCATTACATAAATATGGACAGTACATCTGGCATTCCATACAGCTCCTGAATAATAAATATTGTCCACCCGAATTGAATTTGTGAGAATAAAGTGGCAGAGTTTTGTTCATATTCTCTCCTCACGTACATGGCATAGCTCGCTAGCTATCTGCACAAGAAACGTGCAACTCAGAAATCAACTCAAGCAAATAACTTAGTAGTACGGCAAGAATCTGAAGGACGTAACTTTTCTTCACAAAACTTACAAAGTAAATCAATCAACGATTATATCTCAGCACAAAGGAATAAAATATGTTGTATATACAAGAACAAACAGAGATCATGAGCTTGATATGCAATGGCTACTCAAGACAGTCTTTACACTCAAATCAGAAAGAAAAACAAGCGCTAATGTCACAAAGACAGCAGTCTTAAAATCCCATTCAATACAAAAAATAAAAGCTACCTCTTTCCAATACATAAAAACAAACATAATGAGAATTAAATGTAACAAAAAATGGAGATAAGATATTTGTACACCAATGGAATCTGATCATACAATTTAGCATTCATATTGTATAACATATCCACAGCACTGTCAACAGAATCTCTGCTTGGCCTCATCACTCTCCAAAACACAAATTGTTTAATCATTATCATTCTTCTTCTTGTTATTATCATTATTATTATGATCATTATAAGGTTATCTTTCTTTGGACTTTTTTAAGAACCTTGTGTAAACCTTTTCATAAAGTGTTACTAGCATCACATGACAGTATAGCTTGAGGTATGAGTATGTGCACTCACTAAACATCACTTGGTTGTAAGGTTTGTGGCAAAAAGCAACGTTTAAATCAACAGAGAGCTACTTATCAAAATGGCCTTGTTTCATTGAGCTAACTGCAGAATTGCCATGTTATTCAAAAGATGAACCTAAACTACTAAGTGGCAAGGTTTCTCTGGACAATATCTTAATTCATTTTGATATGGTGGATGGCAGCCACAGTATTTGATTTTTACCCGATTTTGCTCTTGAGATAACACACTTAACAATACTGAAATGATTCCCATTGCAAATCATCCTGACATACATGTAAATGTAGAACATAAAACATTGCATTTGTCCAGTTTGAGAGCAAAGTTCAACTTTGGCATACGATATTTCACTCAGATGTGGAATCGTATAAGCAACATGTTGTGTTCAATTACACTAGGTTTTTTCCAGGATGACATTACAGGTAGATTTGATGGAAAGTCTTTCCTCTACTTTTGACTTTCCCCTCTCATCAACTAGCCAATTACATGAAAGATTCTCCTGTCTCCTCTCTCCCTCCCCCCCCCCCCCACCCACCCTCTCTCTCTCTCTCTCTCTCTCGCTCTCTCTTTCTTTCTACACTCCCTTTCCTTATCCTCTCTCCCTGAAAACTCCTACTTTTTCTGCCTTACACATTTTCTCTCCCCTCCCTCTCTCTCTGTTCACCTGTTTCTTTCCCCTCTCCCCCCTCTCTCTTTCTCTCTCTCTCTCCCGTCTCTCCTCTCTCTCTCTCTCTCTCTCTCTCTCTCTCTCGCTCTCTCTCTCTCTCTCTCTCTCTCTCTCTCCTCCTCCCCTCTCGCTTTCCTTCCCTAACTCTCTCTTTCTCTCATCTTCCACCTGTCTTCCGATTCTAACTCCGTATGAGCTTCTGCATTCATCGTATGAAATCAACCCTTTGTCGTATCCTGAATCCAGCCATTCTCTATGGCCTTCTCTCACACATGTACCTATCCTCTTCATATATTTACAAGCATATGTACACAGAATAAGAAAGTTCACATACATGTATTACTTGGTGTCACATGATCAAAATGACAAATACAAATATCAGGTTGTCAATAATTAATTTTTTCCTCTACTTAAGTGACACCAATGTCATTTTTACACGAAAAAAAAGAGTTGTATAAAAATGTGAGCCGTAAAATATGGAAAGAGATTTCGTTAGAAATTCTGCTTATTTTTGTACCTGAGTGTGTGATAACGATGCAAAAAACATGTCATACATCTTCAATTGCTCCTTACAAAAACACCCCTTTCATAATGATGTGACAGTATTACATTCACCACAAGTTGCCAAAATAGAACTACAAAAGGCAATTGTATGGAAATATATTATGCTTTGAGATATCTCTTAAAAAATGTGATATGAATTCCACTTCATTCACCATAACATGATAACAAATTCATCTGCTACAACACAGATACACATTATTATGTAAATCATTGATTATTCACAATACTAACATCATCTCGCACAGTGCTTCTGCGCTCATGTATGAACATATAAAACTGGGGAGGGATATGGTACTTATGAGGGGCATTGGTACATGTATCTCACATTCTTTGTTCATCTTATCTATGAGTCCTGCATGAGCATCAGCAACGCTTCCCACCTTCCTATGGAAGTTTTCCGCCTTGTTTCATTAGCCCACTCCATGTCTTCATTACACAGGTCACCTTTGACATCTCCTGACACTTGTTCCTCGGAATATCTTAATACGCTTCGTTCTATACATCATTTCCATCTTCAAATTCAAGACGTGGGTCAGAAGGAAGGCTTCGTTCTGACCGATGGAAATAGAATACTTGTCTCGTACGTTCCTTCTGTTGATATTAGCATTTAAAGATTTAATCTCGAAGCCATCAGTACCCCAAGTACTGCAGCGATCACAGCTTGGTTCCTACTACATTACATCCCTATATAGTTGAATGAATTCTTGAGATGGCCGCATGCTGATGAATCCATGCGAGTGAAAGAAGACGATTCTGCTCTGTCATTATCTTGATGGCAGATCTATGAAGTCCACTTTAGGAACAGATTTGATATCAGTACATAGAGTGCAAAATCACATTGGGACTGACTGGGGAAGGACTTGATTTGTATGCCCCTAAAATACCAGGCAGGTCATGCTAAACCAGTCAGCTCTCCATAATTTGCTGGCATTTCAATTTAGGCAGGGGTCTGCAAGCAGTGGTGACTGCCTATAGGGATGAAAACCTACTGCAGATTCAAGAAAGACCTCTGTCAATTTCATCTTGGTGATCCGAACTCAATGCCATCAGCGAAGGTAACCGTCAGTGACGTAAATGAACTTTATGTTTTAAGCATGGGGTAAAGTCAAGAAGACTGACTTTATCCTCCACAGTTACATCTAGCTTTGACCTAGAGTTTCATATAACAATGTCCTTTGTTGATTGAGTCTTCCAGATGATTATTGACATCCTCTATTCGAGGCTGTTTCATTCTTTGCATGAGGTACCGCCCAATTCAACTGCCAAGAGTCTCACCCATTAAAGACAGTGTAACACATACAGTTACTTCGATAACTTCAAAGAGAGAACTTGTTCACCATCGTCGTGACATGAGCTTTCAGGGATATGCTGAATTCATCAAGCACTGTCATCAAAAGGTTAGCAGTAGTTATCATAACTCAATGCCCTTCGTGACGACCCTTCGAGGGTTATGCTGAATTCATCAAGCACTGTCATCAAAAGGTTAGCAGTAGTTATCATAACTCAATGCCCTTTGTGAAGGACCCTTCTAGGGAGATGTTGAATTCATCAAGCACCTTCATCAAAGGGTTAGCAGTAGTTATCATAACTCAATGCCCTTCGTGACGGACGCTTCTAGGGAGATGTTGAATTCATCAAGCACCATCATCAAAGGGTTAGCAGTAGTTATCATAACTCAATGCCCTTTGTGACGGACGCTTCTAGGGAGATGTTGAATTCATCAAGCACCTTCATCAAAGGGTTAGCAGTAGTTATCATAACTCAATGCCCTTTGTGATGGACGCTTCTAGGGATATGTTGAATTCATCAAGCACCTTCATCAAAGGGTTAGCAGTAGTTATCATAACTCAATGCCCTTCGTGACGGACGCTTCTAGGGAGATGTTGAACTCGTCCAGCTGCATAAGCAGGCTGCACAGGAAGTCGAGGTGATGGGGACAGTGGAAGAAGGAGCACTCGTCATACATGTTCCGTGTCACTGGCGTCTCCGCCAATACGGGCAACCACTGGTGCAGCAGGTGATCCCTAGAGGGCAGCAAACAAAGAGATGAAGTCACGTCAAGATCCTTTGTTTTTAAGCAACATCATTATTAATGCACCATCAAACACTATACCCTGAGCAGTACACTGCACAATGATGTTATGTTTACAAGGCTGGACACATATATTAAAGACACCTGTTTACACCCAAAGAAACACTGAAACATGGGCAATGTAGCAATGTGCCAAAGCATGACTCATAACACCCTATACGCCCTATAACGCCCAATACTTAGGCACACCAGGAGTGACAAACCATGCATCAACATATCTGACTCAACACCGACATTAACACCTTACCTAATACCAAGGCACACCAGGTGGCATGACTCCTAACACCCTACCGAATACTTAGGCACACCAGGAATGACAAACCATACATCAACATATCTGACTTAACACCGACATTAACACCTTACCTAATACCAAGGCACACCAGGAGCTGAAACTTCCCATCCTTGCCGACCGTCTGGGCATACTTGTTAATCTGGTGCAACGTCAGGCAAAAGGTTCGCCGGGCTCGCTTCTCCTGCCGAGAGCTGAACCGCCCCTCTTCATCCTGGTCTAGACTGTCGAGATACCGGGCAACTTTCTCTGCAGAGCAAACAAAACATGGCCATCCTTGCTGAACACTTTATGTCTAAGAGTCGCATCTTTGCCCCAGTAATACCAACAATAACAGCGATATCACTATCATAAAATCTATTAGATAATACAGTCTCTATGCATAGTAATTAAAATGAAGTTATGTAAGAAGCAGACAAGTAAATGTGAGTAGAAACTTTCACTAATTTAATGTGCTCATAAATAGATCTTTAAGATCATACATAGCAGCATTCTATTTGACTCCTTTGAAAATATAGTTGTTGTTTGCATTAAATTGAAAAGAGCTCCAATCAAAGGAAATATATTTTTGTTCTGATCAATTCTTGTTTACTTGTTTATCATTACTGCTCATGATATCATTATTACTTTTTGCATTACTGCAATAACTTTTTTTTATACATCATAATTATCCCAATCTCCTTTTGTGAAACCTTTTGCCTTGCCCAAGAAAGGAACACCCAAGGTAACCAGAGTATACACATGTATATATACACCAACTTTAAGATTATAAACAGGAGCATATTTTCCTTCCATAAAAGTGCAAGGAGCTCCATTCAGAAAAAACTAGTTTGTTATCGTATATGTGTTGTCTTACAATCATTTCATTCTGTGTTGCTCTTGTTGCATTATGATGAAGCCATTTCTATACTGCATGTTAAACGTACATTAAAATTGTTCATTTAATTCTATATGTATCATACGCATTTTATGTATATATTTTGTATTCTTTATATAACTTTCTACATTTGTATTTTTACCACATGGCCCCAATAAAAACCAGTAATTGTACTGATTCGGTTTTTTTAGCTGTGTTTAGATAAATTAAAGAATCAATCAATCAATCACTCTCTGTACCTATTATGACAATTATTTCTGACACTTGTTATCAATTGTGTCTTACCCAAGAAATCCCAGATGAAGAAGTTGTTTCTGAAGAGGCGTGCAGACCTGAAGCCATACTGCAATACCAGCTCCATGCACTTGACCAGTCCGCTCTCTCCACACAGCAGCACTGTCAGCTGGCCTCTCTGCAAGGTCCAACAGATAACTCTACACTGTCATACCTGAGTACATAGACTACTGTCTATGAAGACTATTATCTATAAAGACCACCTGTCTGTAAAGACCACCTGTATGTAAATACCACCTATCCATACAGACCACCTGTTTGTAACGACCACCTGTCTGTAAAGACCACCTGTATGTAAATACCACCTGTCTATAAAGACCACCTGTTTATAAGGACCATCTGTATGTAAAAACCACCTGTCTGTAACGACCACCTGTCTATAAAGACCACCTGTTTATAAGGACCATCTGTATGTAAAAACCACCTGTCTGTAACGACCACCTGTCTGTAAAGACCATCTGTCTGTAAATACCACATGTCTATAAAGACCACATATATATAAATACCACATGTTCAAAAAGACCACTGTCTATAAAGACCACCTGTCTATAAACCACTGTCTATAAAGACCTCCTGTCTATAAACCACTGTCTATAAAGACTACCTGTCTATAAACCACTCTCTATAAAGACCTCCTGTCTATAAACCACTGTCTATAAAGACCTCCTGTCTATAAAGATGACCTGTCTATAAAGACCACTGTCTATAAAGACCACCTGTCTATAAAGACCAGCTCCATGCCCTTCACCAGCCCTCTTCGCTTTCTCCCTTTGTGTTTTGACCTCACAATGTTCTTTTTTTTTTTAATTATGCTTCACTGGTGTACAGGAGAGTCCATCCACAAGAGTTGAAAATCTGCATGACAATTCTTTTTACTATGACTCTTCTCCCCTTGTAGATTGGCCCCTCATCCTTACCTCTTTCTCTGGCTTGTAGAAGTGCTTGACGATGTTATTCACCGCATCGGTCAGCAGCTCCTGGATGGCGCTCTGATCTAGCTTCTGAGGCACCCTGGGTGGGGGTGAGGGTGACCCCCCGCTACCCCCTCCCCCGCCCCCAGCGAAGCCCGAGCTGACGCTGGCCCTGCGGGTGTGGTGGCGGCGAGGGGTGGTGTTGGACCCCCAGAAGTGGTCACCCTCGAGGTCGATGATGGGAGGGATGAACTCCGCTACGAGGAGCCGCTCCAGGCTGCCGTCGTCCACGCTCCGGCCGATCCAACGGCCGCACGGGAACCTGACGAGGAGTAATGTACAAATGACGTATTAGTTACACTTTCTTTGCCAGTGATGCATTTGTTCATATATGGGCCCCGTCTCAAAAAGAGTTGCCACTGATGTGAATCAATTTGTGTAATAATGACAATTTGAATGCGGTATGGAAAAATTGGAGAATTCCTAAACCCATTCTTTGATATATGAATGCAAAATAAAACTTTGTAGAATAATAATTATAACAATACTACTACTACTACTACTACTACTACTACTCCTACTACTACTCCTACTACTACTACTACTACTACTCCTACTCCTACTCCTACTACTACTACTACTACTACTACTACTCCTCCTACTACTACTACTACTACTACTGATAATAATAAGTGAAACATATATACAGTATTATAGCCATATAGGTACCCTATGCGCTTTACATTAATATTTACAAAATTTAAGAATATATATGTCTTACATTCTTGCAGTCTTACATTAACAAAAGCACACAATAAATTAGAAAACAAGTGGGTTTCATGTACTGAATAAGGCACCATGCCTGAGACTTACTTGTAGGCATGGCCAGTGAGCTCATTCCTGATGTAGATGTAGTCTACCAGCCAGCGGGGCAGCAGGCCTGCGTTGTCATGACCTATCCTCAGCGTCGTCAACACTCCCAGGTTGGCAAGCTGCTCAGCAAGAGATAGAGAGAGAGAGAGAGACAGACAGAGAGGGAGAGAGAGAGAGATAGAGGGATAGATGGCGAGATAGATAGATGGAGAGAGAGATAGATGGATAGCGATAAAGATGGATAGAGAGATAGAAAGATAGAGATACATTGAAGATAGAGATAGAGATATACAGAAAGGGAGATAGATGGATACAGATATAGAGAGAAATGTTGGGGTTAGTAAGAGAGAGAGATAGATAGGTAGATAAAGAGATCAAGAATTGATCAGTTGGCTCAATTCGTCATTCTCATAGCCGAGCTGATTTGCAATGATACTGTACATACATAAAATATGGTGTACAATAATATAAAATTACATGGGAATGAATTGAGAAACAAAAATAATGTCAAATTTTTAATAATCTCAATTGATTCCTCTCCCCACTTGGCCCTAATGAGTAATAACAAGACATGACATAATTTTGGGTGTTATGTAATACCTGGCATTGGCACATTAGTGTGCAGCTACAGTGCATTGAAGGTGCTAGTGGGTGTTATGTAATACTTTGCATTGGCACATTAGTGTGCAGCTACAGTGTATAGAAGGTGCTAGTGGGTGTTATGCAATACCTGGCATTGGCACACTAGTGTGCAGCTACAGTGTATAGAAGGTGCTAGTGGGTGTTATGTAATACCTGGCATTGGCACATTAGTGTGCAGCTACAGTGCATTGAAGGTGCTAGTGGGTGTTATGTAATACTTTGCATTGGCACATTAGTGTGCAGCTACAGTGTATAGAAGGTGCTAGTGGGTGTTATGCAATACCTGGCATTGGCACACTAGTGTGCAGCTACAGTGTATAGAAGGTGCTAGTGGGTGTTATGTAATACCTGGCATTGGCACATTAGTGTGCAGCTACAGTGTATAGAAGGTGTTAGTGGGTGTTATGTAATACCTGGCATTGGCAAATTAGTGAGCAGCTACAGTATATAGAAGGTGTTAGTGGGTGTTATATGATGCATGGCACTGGCACATTAGTGTGCAGCTTCAGTGTATAGAAGGTGTTAGTGGGTGTTATGTAATACCTGGCATTGGCACATTAGTGTGCAGCTTCAGTGTATAGAAGGTGTCAGTGGGTGTTATGTAATACCTGGCATTGGCAAATTAGTGAGCAGCTACAGTGTATAGAAGGTGTTAGTGGGTGTTATGTAATACCTGGCACTGGCACATTAGTGAGCAGCTACAGTGTATAGAAGGTGCTAGTGGGTGTTATGCGATACCTGGCATTGGCACATTAGTGAGCAGCTACAGTGTATAGAAGGTGTTAGTGGGTGTTATGTAATACCTGGCATTGGCACATTAGTGTGCAACTACAGTGTATAGAAGGTGCTAGTGGGTGTTATGTGATACCTGGAAGGTGAATGCCTGGGCGTTCTTTGGTATGTGGATGACCGGCGTCTGCATGACCTCTCCGGTGACCTGCATCCAGGGATTGGCCGTGGTGGGTGCCTGGAACTTCCTGCTCTGGTTGATCAGCACGCGATACGTCACCACTGAATCATGGAAGAGATAACAGGAATAGTGAGGAGTTTGTGAATGGGGTCTTTACAGGGAGGTCTATTTGTCTTTGCTGTACATGTATGTGTGGTCAATTTATGCTATTTAGCTTTATTCATTCATACAGTTTTATTTCAATTTAAAATTAAATCACAGATCTTCAAAATGTTCAGACTGAACATTGGAGAACTTGTAATTTAATCACTAATTGCTCCAGATGTGGATCATTTGAGGGCAAATAACTTTCAGTACGTTTCTAAAATGGACAATACTTGAATTTAAGACCATTGGTAAGAAGACTGCTCATGATCACCTTTGAAGGCTTTTTTTGTCTTCCCAGTACAGTTTATTGCCTTTAACCTTGTTAGTGATTGTGGCACTGTTCTTCTCAAGGGTAAAGCTTAATAAAAAAACAATAATACATTATAATGCAATTATACATAAATCGATAATAGCATAATCAGAGAACGACGGCTTTGTGGTTGAACGTTTCACTTCATTTGGTAATGCTTTCTATAGTACATTGTATTAACCCTTCATGGGAGTGGGGAAATGCTATCTTTATAGAGAGGTTTCTACAGGTGCTTACTAAAGTAGGTTAAATTGTATGTTTTTTGTAGCACATAAACTTACGCGTGGTATAGAAGGAGTCTTTATAGAGAGATCCTCACAGGTTTTCACTGAAACAGGTTCCATTGTACGTCTTTGTAGCACAATAAACTTAAGTGTGGTAGAGAAGGAGTTGCTGAGATATGATCTTGAAAAAGGACTTCTCAACTGTAATCTCAATTCAATTCAATTAATTATTCATTGAACAAATGTATTTCCATGCACAATGGTATCACCAGAAAGCCGATGGCTTGTAAGGTCTTTATAGACAGGTGGTCACTATAGACTGAAGCTCAAAGGAATTGGCATAGGGAAAGGGAAAGGGAAGGAGCCACAGTTTTAAGCGCGGTATGTTTTGTTCAGTTCAGCATGAAACACGATGCTTTAGCCTAAAAAGCATCATGTTTCATGCTGAACTGGACAAAATATACTGCGGTTCAAAACTGTGGCTCCTTCCCTTTCCCTATGCCAATCCCTTTGAGCTGTAGTGTACATAGAGGAACTTACGAGTGGTGGGGAAGGAGTTTGTGAAGCAGTGGAAGTCGACTGCGTTGAGGGACAGTAGGTAGTACAGGAACTGCATCTTCTCCTCCTCTCGTCTCAAGAAAGCCTCGCTCCGGTACCTCTTCCTGATCAACACAAACACAAACAGTTTGAACGATATACTCTCCATTCATAGGACATTACATGGAAGTCCCGTGTATTGGACAACCATACTCAATGCATGTGAAAGAAAACACTATAGATGAACTTAAATAGAGAGTGGGGTCAAACCTGGGGTGGTATTTTGAAAACGAAGTTAGTTTTGACTAAAATCCCCTACAATCCATAATTGTGATTAGCCTTTTGGTGCATTTTTTCAGTAACATGTACAAGTCAGTTTTTGGAACATCCACTGACGAAGCTCAGACAGTTTAGGATTGAAGTTTCTCTAAGAATACCACCCATGATCATGTGCTTACGTGTTTTTAATGATATCACACTATTTGGGGTAAATTGTTTCTCCTTGAGATGAAAGTTTAATTTCTTTTGTTTAATTTTGAGCAACAGAGAACCAATCTGATTGGCATAAATAGTATTCATTTTGGAGCTCCTGGTGCTAAGTTCAGAACTGGTTTCTACAATAGCACACAACTTGAACTCACATTTGTGCAACCCACCCCAAAGCCTACACACAGGGGCAGTTTCCACACTGACCTGAGGAGTTCTTCATTGGAGACCAGCTCCTTGATGTGTTTGTGAAGGAGCTTCCTCTCCAAGGCCAGCCGGACAAAAGCTCTCGACTTCCCGACTTCTGTCCGGATATTCTCCATCTTATCCACATTCCTGCATCAAGTGAAAATATAAAGGGCAAAATTAGTCACTATTTTGTGTTTTTGCTTAAGGGTACCCTAATGTAGAATAAGTCTTCACTCTTTACCATACCACTTCCTGTCTTATTTCTCTGCTGTCTATTTTCTAACTAACTCTTTCTACAGTTACATTACATTCACAAGTATAAAACAACAGATACAGTCCTTTTCAAGATGACATTACAACATGTTAAGTTGTATCAAGAAAACGTGTACACTGTTGATATCAAGATGTGCTTCAATCCCCTGTACATGTCATGTATATGTTGTTACTTTTGTAAGGATTTAATTTTCTCACATTTTTTTTATTACATGAGGGTCACAAATTTTATAATATACGCGCTAAAAAAAATGACACATATCTTCATTTTACAGTATTTTGTGATACACTAAACACGGCATGTATGATTTTTGCTAGCTGCCTGTGTACTCTAGTGCTGTAAGTACTAGGTGTTAAACATTTTGAACTTATGTATCAAAAACAATATTTAAAAAGTTACAACTCAAATCAAGCTGAAATCATAACATCCAAGGATGTCAAATTTATTAAGAGCAATTTCCATGGCATCTTATAAATTATCATTCTTGTAATAACTCTTGGAATATTTAATGAGATTTTAACATTTGGCATCTTATAAATTATCATTCTTGTAATAACTCTTGGAATATTTAATGAGATTTTAACATTTGGACAAATTTGGAATACTGATCTCCATCCTCAAACAATTTTAGATTTTGGTGGGAAGCTTACCGTAGATCGAAGCTGAAGTCCGTGGGAAGAGCGGGCAAGGGCTGGCCTGGTGCGCTGCTTGATCGTCTGTGTCGCGGCGAACTCTCAACTGCTGCAAGAACACAGAAATGTGATTTTATTGTCATTTATGTATTTAATACATGAATTTTCAAGAACTAAAAATGAGAATATAGCAGAAAATACATGTGTTCATGAGTAACAACCATAATAATAATATGATTTCTGCTTAACTTTTGATCACAATACAAAATATTCAACTCCGTGATTTTCAGCTGTCAGCTACAGCCTTCGTCAGCGATGTGACCCGACATGACCTTTTGTAGCATAACAATTGATTAAGGTCAAAGCGGGTCACATCCATGATGAAGGCTGTAGCTGACAGCCAAAAATTACGGAGGTAAATATTATGTATTGTGATTAAAAGTTGAAAACAGAAATCATGTGAATGACCAATACAGTTGAACTCTCATTACAATAATAATACACAGGAATGTTCCTTACCAGTCATGGCCAAGTTCTGTTCCGACGACGCCTTCTTTTTCTGCCTGAACCGTCTGTAACTCAACAGATGCCACCACAGCGCACTCTTACTCTGAGGGAAACCAGTGAAGAAAGATTGATAATGATTTTAATCAAATCAATATATATCAATCATCAACAGCAAACCAATATTTATGAAATCATTTTGTTATACACATTTAGACCAGGGGGAAAAGGAAGAGAAATATTGCAGGAGTTGTTTTTCAACCCCGATGTCACAAAACAAACAACTTGTGGGGGAAAAAAATCTTCACAGAGAATCTGAGCCCCTGTTTAATTCTTACAATGATTTAAGCCTGATGATATACCTCACAGTGACCTCACAGTGATGTACACCTAAACTCTGACACCATTCTTACTGTACACCAATGGAATGAGCTCTTTGCATGTTTCTTAAATCAACACCAAAAATGTGTCTCCCTTCCTACAATATATTGATTCTGTGTAACAAGCTTCTCACCCGTTTCTTAGATTTACATCAAATCTATGACACCCTTTTCACTCTACACAGCTGTAAAGAGCTCCTTACCTGTTTTTTTAGATTAACACCATAACTCTGACACCCTTCCTACACTACACCTGTGTAACAAGCTTCTTACCTGTTTGTTAGATTTACACCAAAACTAAGACAACCTTATTATAATACACCAGTGTAAAGAGCTTCCTTCCTGTTTCTTAGATTAACACCAAAACACTAGCACCCTTCTAAAACTACACCAATGTAATGGACTTTACTGCATCTTTTTCTCAGATTCACACCAAAACTCTGACACCCTTCTCAATCTACCCCGTTGCAATGGGCTTTTTACTGTACCTGTTTCTTAGATTTACATCCATGGCTGAAGATCCTCTCCAAGAGGTCACAGAGGCTGGCGATGAGCGTATTCTCTTCCACCCCCGATCGGTTGATGTCGCCGTGCCCAAGTTCAATCGCCTCTTGTCCCATCTTGAACACTAGCATCTTTTTGGTCTGTGTGAGCACAGTGTGGAATTCGTAGTGTCAGATTGCATGCAGAATAATCGTGGCATTCACACTCAGATTTAACTTTCTCACAGTTTTGATTGGCTGCTAACCAGCATCATTTGAACACCAGCAATGGTTTGTGTGAACACTAACGCATTCATTGTATGAATTTCTATATGTATTGATTGCGGCATTTACACTCCAATTTAAATACTAAACATGATTAACTATCTTGAACACTAGCACTAGCTTTTTGTATCTGTATGAACACAAGAGGTATTCATAGTATCAAATTACATGACAAATGGTAATGAAGTTTACACTCTCTCAATAGCCTCTTACCCCATTATGACATCAACTAGCACCAAAGTGTGTCAATGAATGCTGCCAATCACTGAAATATACTAAGATAATTGTGTACTATTTCAACGTTCTATCTGGAACACGTTCATGTAAGCAATGTTTACGCGGAACTGGTCTGCCACTAATGCTTGCCATAATGACAACCATATCAGGCCTTTAAAAAAGTTCCTCCACTCAGGGAAATGGTACCTCTTCATTATCTATAGCTCCCTAAACAGCATGACTTTTCTGCATGTCTGCAGCGGACAACCCTCAAAACAAAGTATCTATAGGCGAGCAGCGGCAAAGCATGTCTGTGTTAACCAGACAGTATCAAGCAATCTGGTTAACAGTTTGTTATTCCGAAGGTTCGTAATTCCGAAACACATAAATTGCCTATACCTCAATGCCCGTTAGTCCGAAAACAAAAAAGGGCTTGTTAATCTGTTAATTTGTGGCATTATTCCGAAGGTCCCTTATTCCAAAGGTTCATTAACCCGAAAATAAAATAGGGTCGGTTATTCCGAAGGTTTGTTAATCCGAAAACAAAATAGAGTTTGTTACTCTGAAGGTTCGTTAATACGAAAATGAAATAAGATTCGTTAGTCTGAACCTTCAGAATAACGATCCTTCAGAACAACGCAAACCTTTCTACAGTTTCAGACAAACAAACCTTCGGAATAACGAGCCTTATTTCTTTTTCGGACTAACGAACCTTCGGAATAACGAACCTTTCTTTGTGTTCAGACTAATGAACCTTCGGAATAACGAACCTTCGGAATAACGAACCTTCGGAGTATTCAAACCTTCAAAAAACAAGTGCTTCCCAGCAATCGTAGTCTATGTCAATACCAACACAGTTCATGGCCTATGGGACTGACAAAGTAATGCCATGCCCCCTCACCTTGATTTTGCACTCTTTCAGAAGTTCCTCCACAAATTGCTCGTTGGCTTTCTTCTGGTCATAGTGGCTTAGCACAGCCTGCCTCACCGGCTTCTTGGCATGGATTGACAGGTATTTCTGGAATGTGAGAACATAAACTTGATGTCAGGTATTGCTGGAGTGTGAGAAGACACATTATCACAATGTACGTGTATACAAAATGATCACTAAGCAGAAAACGGATATCCACATGAAACACTTTGAAATGGACATTGATGGTCACAGATGTCTTTCCGTCATGAGGTTTGACATGGAAATGGATATCGATGGTCATGGATGGATATCCGTTTGGATTATGCACTAAAGCGTTACCTCTCTTTCATGGGGCAGGAGGTTGAGGACATCCACATGGATATCCACATTGAACACTTTGAAATGCATCGGGATGGTCACGGATGGATATCCGTTTGATTAGGCACTGAAGCATTACTTCTCTTTTATAGGGCAGGAAAGAGATGGCCCATGCATATCCACAAATAACACTTTGAAATGGATATTGATGGTCACGGATGGATATCCGTTTTGATTAAATACTAAAGCGTTACCTCTCTTTCGTGGGGCAGGAGGTTGAGATGGCCCATGGATATCCACATATAACACTTTTAAATAGATATTGATGGTCACGGATGGATATCCGTTTCGATTAAACTCTAAATCATTACCTCTCTTTCATGGGGCAGGAGGTTGAGATGGCCCATGGATATCCACATATAACACTTTTAAATGGATATTGATAGTCACGGATGGATATCCGTTTCGATTAAACTCTAAAGCATTACCTCTCTTTCATGGGGCAGGAGGTTGAGGTGCTCTATGTGCTGCTGCTGTCTGTCTTGTTTCTTGAATCTGGCATTGTTCTTGTACTTATTCCTCCTGGAATCAACAAATAATGCATAATCAGAATAGATGTATGAAGTGAAGGTGTCCTGATGTAGTGGTTGCAAACTGTGACTTAAGATCTGAAGGTGACAGGTTCAAGCCCACCCATGGCACTTGTGTACTTCAGCACAAATTACTTAATCTACTTAATAATTGCTGCTTAATAATTGCTGCTCTCCACCCAGGTGTATACTCCCTCCCTTCCTCTTTCTTTCTTTCTCTCTCTCTCTCTCTCTCTCTCTCTCTCTCTCTCTCTCTCCCTCTCTCTCTCTCTCTCTCTCTCTCTCCCTCCCCCTTCCTCCCTCCCTCCCTCCCTCCATTCCTCCCTCCATTCCTCCCTCCATTCCTCCCTCCCTCCATTCCTCTCTCCCTCCCTCCCTCCCTCCCTCCATTCCTCTCTCCCTCCCTCCCTCCCTCCATTCCTCTCTCCATTCCTCCCTCCCTCCATTCCTCTCTCCCTCCCTCCCTCCCTCCCTCCATTCCTCTCTCCCTCCCTCCCTCCCTCCATTCCTCTCTCCCTCCCTCCATTCCTCTTTCCCTCCCTCCCTCCCTCCCTCCCTCTCTCCCTCCCTCCCACCCTCCCTCTTTATGTACTACATGTATTTTAAGGAAAGAGAGACTTCTTGTTTGCTCTCACCCATTGGTGTATGGTGGCTTCAAAAGAACATCATCCTGCAGCATGGGGAAGAAGTTTGGGACGTGGCTGGAGTCAACAGGCAATGCACGGGGCGGGCAAGGGGTGTGGTCTATGCTGTTGGCTCTCCGACGAATCAACTCCTCTGTGAGATACAAGAATGAAAGAACAGAACAATAATAGCACACAGTATCTGTAATCACACTGATACTACTGATGCCGCAGCAGAGCGTACTATGAGTAGTCTGGCATGTACCGAAATTCAAGACGGACTCGCGAGTGTGGTTTACTTAGAGCAAGGAATAAAATAAAGATGATGAGAAACAAGTACAATCTATAATTACCAATAACCAAGATTTGAGTGATTTGTCACTTGCTTCCTTTTGTCAGAGAAGGGCAGTATAGATCGATCTGGCAGCGAAGGGGTTCAGACTCACCTGCTTCACTGACGAATGAAGCGCCCTCTGTAGTCGGGGTCTGGGGAGAGCTGGAGGGGAACTGCTCCACGCGCTCGTCAAAGATGCTGAGTGCCTGGTCCTTCTCCTCCCAGTTGGAGATGATCTTGTTGTCGATGAAGGAGGCAAAGAGCTGCGTCTCCAGGAAGGGGGACAGGAAAGGGAGATGGAGCTCTGGCGTGTCGGCAAGGAAGGCATTCTGTTTGGGGTAAATCAAAGAGACTTAGTAACCCACGTGGCATGATCTTGTTGTTGTTGACATAGGAGGCAAGGAGATGAATCCTAAGAAGTAGGGATAGGAAAATTGAAAAAAGATGACCACAAATGTTACCTCAAATATCAAAGACAAGGAAACCAATTTGCAAAAGTCACGAAACAGAAGAAGTGAACATCTAGCCCTTTTCCACATTCAAAACGTAACGACCATGGTCTACATTCACATACTGTAATGCAACATTCAGTGAGGGTGCGTCGCTTGCCTCCGCACATCACTGTGTAATGCGACAGCTGTGATGTGCGCTATTGCATATTGCCGTATACGGTCTCTAGGCTATTGGAACGGACGACCTGTCCAAAACCTATTCAAAATTTATCAATCAATATAATTCTGCTCAGTCAATTTTCAGCTCTAATATTGCGAGGGAAATTCATATACAGTATTTTCTTCCATTTTCTGTGGTTTTTTACAAAATGTGTTACTGTTGTGACTTGGCTACACTGTCTTTAAAATGCAATCCTAATTTTGCCTGCAACCCACCTTATCGAAGTTCTGCATCTGGTCGCGGTTGGTGAACCATGCATCTAGGCTGTTGACCCTGGGCTGGATGATGAAAGTCTCATAGTTCCTCAGCAGCACCACTAACCGTCGCAGGAACACTTCCCTGATCGCACAGTTCGCCACCAGCGTGCTCACATACTCCCTATGTTCCTGCTCCTCCTCGCTCATGTTTGACGTGCTCGAGTTGTCGTTCTCGTAGTCCGCGATCGATGAGATCACGCCGGTCCGCTGTGCGATCTCCGCCACCCGTGAGACGATCTCGTTCCCGCGCATGAAGTCGGCCTTCGACGGGAGACCGGCGGTGGGGCTCTCGCCGCGGCTCGGCGAGCTGAAATACGATGAGTCCTGATCTCCGTCAAGGCTGCCCTCAAGGTTCTGATTCATGGCAGTGATGAGCGTGACCTCAGCCTGAACCTGAGACCAGTCAAAGTCATTGACCTTGTTCTTGGACAGCAGCGTCTTGCCCTGGACACACGAGGGCGCCGAGCGGGAGGGAGAGTTGTCAGGCAGGTCTTTGTGCTTCTGCACCAGGTTGTTGAGCTCGCGGATCAGCGTGGGCTTGTTGGGGAACTTGGGCAGCTCTTCTGGCAGCTCTACGCAGGAGTTCTCAATGTCCACGTAGCACAGCGATGCCTGCAAAGGACGGAAGGAAGTCAAGGATATGAACATATGTTCTCAAGATGCTGGGAGAGACTCACATTCACTGATTATTTGATACCAGTTCTGTCAGACAAGTAACACATTATACGCATACCAACAAAAATTGAATGTAAGTAGCAGTTTTTAAATCATTTTGTGCGTGAGGGAAATTCAAATTTACTGATATTTTGCTACCACCAGACAAAATAACACACTATACTCATACCAACAATGAAGTAGTACACATGTTGCAAGTTCTTTGCTGTTTGAATGATAGCTAGAATTTAAATTCACTGATCATTTTATACCATCACACAAGAACACATTATAATCAAGCAAACAATGCTTGCTGTGTGAATGCGGAGTATAAATTCAATGATTATTTCAAAGAAAGAAGTAGTCCAAGTTTTAATGTCCTTTACTGTGTGAATGTTGGAATCAATGTAAATTCCCTGATGATTTGATGCCAACAGAATATACATTACCCTGGCAAAAAAAAGAGAGTACATTAATGTGATAAAATCATGTAAGATGTTACCACTGGATACTATTAGAGTACAAATGTTACAATAACACTCTTAATTTCATGTCACATAGCCATACATTAAATCTAGGTGTCCACTCCCGAGTCATGGCATCCATTATGCATTATGACAGAATCCCCCAATCATGAAATAGTCTGACAAATGATGGCATGTACATGTGCAGAAGTCTGTCACTGGACATTCAGAGCTATTCCATCCAACACGGATTGTATGACATCATGTCTCACAGCCAGTGAATCAATAACTCATGTTTACAATATATGGAAAACATTGACAGTACTTCATGTACAATGTGCATATGTTCAGAGAAGAGCTCTGAATGAAAGTGAGCATAGTATTTGTGCAATATCTCAGGAACACTGGAGAGGACAGATTTAGTGGAAATATGAGTATGTTGTCACTTAGAGCCGCAGGGAGCCATATCATACTAAATGTGCCTGATATGAATAATGGAACAGCTGAGGGTGTTGGGGTGTCTGATGGAGTAGGGAGGGGGGGGGCAGGGAAAGGGGTTAGGAGAGAGAAAGGAAGGGGTGAGGAGAGAGAGAGAGAGAGAAAGAGAGAGAGAGAGAGAGAGAGAAAGAGAGAGAGAGAGAGAGAGAGAGAGAAAGAGAGAGAGAGAGAGAGAGAGAGAGAAAAGGGAGGGGGAGTAGAAATGAGCTAAGGGGGGATTAAATATCATTTCTGGACAAAACAAATATTTCACATTCCCTTCTAACATGATTGTAAATTCAAAAACTCACATCTATGAATTCTATTTCCCAATAAGGGAATAGTATCACAACTTTGGTTAAAAACCTGTTGCCACCTTCAAATTTAATAACTTGTCACTCAAACAAATACAATTTGATTACAAAAAGTATGATCATATCTTTTCAATGCATCTGGTTGCAATGTAAGCATCTAGCCATAGTTTGGCTCCTTTGCATGAGTCCCCATTAAAGACAGGGTAGCCTTTTTGCAGGTAAAAACATTAACCTTTCAAAAAAACACAGTAAATGGAAGATGATACTGTATAAGAACCCCCCCCCCCCCCCCCCAAAGAATGGAACTGGAAACTGACTTAAAGCAGAATTATAACAATCACTAGATTTTGAGGTTTTGGGCGGGTCGTACGAAACCTGTAGCCCAGAGAGTTTGACTTTAAAATGTCCAACAGCTCGGAAGCCAAGCAACTGTTTTCCAAATGAGAGTTTTCCTGTGTCTCTACCATGATAATCATACGTGGTACATTCAATCACATCTCCCATGAATCAATACTGCCCAGAATTCAATCAACCTCCCCCTACAAAATCATGCATATTTGATATGAGCGCCATCATAGCCTGTCCGTCACCCACCCACCGAGCCAGGCTTGTACATGTGTCAGAGTGAATATCTTCTGCTCACCCTCCATGCTTCCCAGCTAGCCCCCCGGAGCATCTCTTTACATCACAACACATGTGACTGGTCACCTGATACATTCACCTTGTGGGCAATGCATGCATGTACATCTCTATGTTGCTGTATCAGTGATATCACTCATAGAGTCTCTCCCTCTCTTTCTCCACAATAATCTCACCATCTCTCTCTGCCGCGCTCTGTCTCTCTTTTTCCTCATTTCCCTTTCATCCGACTCTGTCTATACCTTCTAGAGCTCTACCTCTCGTTCCCCTTATTTCTCTCTGGTTCTATCTCTCCCCGTCTCAATCTCTGCCCTCTCTCTGCTTGCCCACTCCCCCCACTACCACCACCATTACTACCCCTCCCTCTCTCTACTTAATGATTACAGTCTGTCGCGCTATTAACACTGTCCAGCAAAAAACACAATTTTTCGCTATCATTGGGTGTTAAGTTGCTAGGCAACTTTCATCCCAGGGTGAATAAGGTAAAAGTTACCTAGCAACTAACACCCAAAGATCGCGATCTTCGAAAAATTACGTTTTCTGCTGAACAGTGTAAATGGCGCTTGTATCATTCATTTAGACCTTGATATCATCATTACATTATTATTTTGAAGCAATCCTTTCTTTGACAAGTTGGTCAAAATTTAGTCGAGATTGAATGGAACAATTTTCATCCGATGATGCAAAAGGTTTGTGTGACCTCTCCTATCCTCTATCTCCCCCTTTCCCCCACTCTTCTTCCCCTACATGTACCTGTCACTATGAACGTATGGTCTTCTGTTAGGTGCGCAACATTTCATAGGGTCCTTTTTGCCCGCATAACAAAATACCATGTTAATAGTGCAGGGCTGCCAACCTTAATCAAAACATTTCAATATATCTAAGGCTGAAAATCAGTATTTTGATGGAAAAATCAATATTTTCAAGAAGAGACAATAAAACAACACATGAATTAGAACTTATGAAATCAGTATTTTGTATGAAACCTTCAGTATTCTTCTAAAATTTCAGTATAAAATACTAAAAATAAGTACTACTCAGCAGCTCTGATAGTGTAGAGTGAAAGGAGCATACACAAATGATATGTGTCTACGATATTTCTGGTCAAACACGAGAGCAACGGGACATCTGTGTCGGGCTTTACGGCAGCTTGAGATGACAGTCAATCTGTGATCCTGAAAGATTTGACCCTGCTATACAAAGTCATGAAGTAAGTCTGCATTACCGGTACTAGGAAGTTGACAATAAATAGCCTGCTATGCTCTAAAGTGGAAAATGGGACCGTAGTAGCACTTGAATCTGAATACTTTAAGCGAAAACAAGCAAATCATCACGCGTTTAAGTCTAGGTTATAGTTTGAGGATTACCTAGAATTTAACAAAAAGAGTGTGCTATGTTCTGAAACAGGAAACACCGGAAATTTAACAGTTGTTCAACTTGCAAAGTTCTGTATTCATCAAACAAAAACTAGGACATCATCTGGTGCGTTAGACTAGTTTCCAGGTTGTGGAGTGCAGCCTTTTTCTCTCTCATATACAGCTGTGGCAATCAACCGCCTAGAACCTACATATATGTAGCCTACAGATGGGGCTGCACCACTACATGTAGAACTTGACAAAAATAGTGTGCTATCTTAAAGACAGCCAGTCCCTTTTTCAGATCACCACAAAACCATCGAAACATTGGCAAAAACATATAGAGAAGTGTTAGCAAGCTCTATATTCACAATTTGAAACTGATACGTAGTGTAAAATTCAAATAATGCACGTAAACAACGTCTGATTAATAGTCTTTACCTCAGGCTCTTAGCAGTTTGTGTTGAAATATCTGCTTTATTGATTAATCTGTTTATCAAATTATAAAACGCATTATGAAAAAAATTGTTCTGTGGAAGGAATCATCTCCAAAGTTTGGTAGTTACTCATAAAATTAGGATTTCACACATGCATAATAACCACATAGATACTGGAACAAAGACTAATACTTTTTTCCTAGTACGAAAAAAGTTGGTTTGAAATTTAACGGCTGAAATTTTTTACATATACAGAAAGCTTCAACATGCTATATTCTCAGAAATGGTCTTGAATCACACTTTCTTCAATTTACGATCGTGATAGACGATTTCAAATTTTAAGCTTGCAAAAGGGACGGAAAATCTTTAAAGGTAGCCCGTCCCTTTTGCAGACTAACTCTGAAAGTTACCAGACTTTGTCATCATTTGAGAGAGAGTGGCTATATAACCTGTCCCTGTAATCGACAAAGCGTAATACATGTATTCGGTTTTGAGGAAATAATCTTTGATAATTGAGTGAGCTTTCTTTTTCATATATAGTTGTAATTTCAAAAAGTCAACGGTCAGCAAATCAATTTGAATGAAATATCAGTGTTAGATTTTCATTTATTCTATGGGAGTTATAGTACCTCTGACCTTAAAATTTCACAGTTGGTATCCCAAAGATACATGCTAAATATGTACAAACTTTCATAAAGTTTGCAGATGTTTGTAAAAGGGACGGGCCATCTTTAACCTTACAGCAAAGTTGCAATTGCGTCTGTCCTAATCATGCCTGAAACTTGTTTATTTTGCCCAGTCAATATCAGAGCTGAAAGGGCAAAAAAAAACCCTCATAACTCTGAAGGAGCTCCTGCAAAAATAAGCACATGAGGATTAAATGTGTTGGTGTTAATCTGGCTCGAAAAGAAACCTTTCCTTTTTCTTTTTACAGTTCCCTGATCAGCTAACTATTTTGAGCTCGAGGTCACTTCTGCCTCTGAAAATAGCAGGCTTGTTCACAACGTCGCCCTCGTGCACACAGCCCCCCCCCCCCCCCCCCTTCCCTGGTAACAGAATGACTCTCTTCTCTGGAAAGATGCAAAATAAGAGACTATGTGGTAAGTACCATAGGTGCATGAAATGTGTAAGAAGTCTATGGGACTTTCCCTGGCTTGGTACTGAGGGGTATAAAGAGATTTGTCCTCCTTTTCAGCCAGCAGAGGTGATTGAAAAGCCCTTGGTGCAGAGTTGCAGAGCACAAGATCAAGCAACTCTATTCCAGATCATAGACATGTCTTACCCCGTTCATACACAATGCTTTATCTGCAAAATACATGTAGGTGCAACATAATACATGTATTACCCCGTTCATATACAACACTTATCTGCAAAATAGGCACAACATAATACATGTATTTCCCCACTCATATGTAACACTTATCTGCAAAATAGGCGTAACATTTGCAACAATTCTGCTGACGTCTAACGGAAAGCTGCATATGGGTGGCAGACACTGAAATAATGCATGCTTTTTTTTTTTGCTGCCTCGCTTTTTACAGTTATTTTGCAGATCTGCAATTAGGAAATGTTGTACAATGTAGTAAGGGAATCTCATAAACTGCATCCGCAACATAGCCATTAATGTTGCTACTCATTCATAGCGGTCTGGTACAGTATGTACATGTATGTGATTCGCTAATCACAACACTGGTATTGCTTAGCGGAACATGTCACCATCCTGTGTTTGCTTGAGTTAGAGGTGTGGGGAGAGTCCACCATGTACAAAACACTATACAGCATGTCAGCTTTTTAGGTGTAAATGAACAGTGTTTTTACAGGCTCACTAGAATCTTGCTTATCGACATATATCAGTAATATAGCTGTATTATCATATTTGTGGTATATGAACGAGGCTCTTGATAACTGTGTTTGCCATCTGTGAATAGGAGCAACACTCAGCTCTATGCACAAGGTGAGTTGGATTACAGAACAGAAATCCAGGGAAACAGATGGGGAAAAGTTTTCAGAGGAATTGCAGCAGACAGCTACAGCTACACGTAGCAAAGTAGAATTAGAAGGACTCTATTTTATCTGAGGCACACGCAATACATGTAGGAAGGGCTAGATGTAGATGTAGAAGCCCAAAATCTTGCTTGAGAGCTTTTCACTTTATATACAGTACTTCATTCTATTTCAGGCTACTCTATTAACATGGTGTATGGTTCAAAGGGTCTATCCCTTTTCATAATCTGTGGAATTAGTACAAGAATGTGTCATGCCCAAATGTGCACCATCTCTACTCTCTTAAGAGTATTCCTTGCCCATTGCACTATATCAGCGCTGGTTCAAGATCCTCCGTCCACCTCCTACCAACTACCTGTCTATACTCCTGGGTGGTGAGCAGCAACATGGATAAAGTATCTCGCTGAAGGACAATTGTACCATGGGTGGGCTTGAACCTGGGACCTTCATATCTGCAATCTTCCTGGTCACATGCATCATGCATGAATTCCCTAAAAATATCATCTTAAAGCATGAATTCCCCATGAGGGAGTGTGACATACAGGTATATCTGAAAATCTACTACCAGCTGCTGGTAGATTGTGACGCAGCTACATATACCAGTAGAAGTGTTATGTGGTGGCCGGTATCTAATTAAAATCACTTCTAGCTTATAATAGTGTGGGTGTTGAATTAAGCTCTTTCAGGATCTGCTCATAATTTGACCGATACCTGTACTAGAATAGTCCAAATTTAAAGTAAGGGGAAGTTCATGCACATTTTCCTTATCCTGAATCAATGGCATGCCATTCTACCATGACCATGCTGCCCTACTCTGACAAAAGGCAGCAACTAACAAAAGAGACGTTTCTTGTATATGAGCAAAATGTGTCTGTCACTTGCATTGGCATCAGTGCAACACCACATCATGTTAGATTGAGTATCTCGCAGCAAGATGAATATTTCTTGTCCAGATTTTGCCTGTATGTAGGGAATGCTGGGTACAATCTAAGAGTACCAATAACCCAGATTTGAGTGAGTTGTCACTTGCTTCCTTTTGTCAGAGTAGGGCAGCAAGGCTTATATTCTTATTTCATATCAGGATGCCAGGCAGGAATGACAAAAAAAAAAACATTTTTAGGCAGGATGTCCCTTTTGGAGGTCAAGATTTTTGGTAAAACTACAGAAAATGGAAGAAAATACTATATTAGAACTTCTTTCCCAATAACAGAACTAGAAACTGAATTTAAGGTGGAGTTATCGCGATTGCTACATTTTGGGCGGTCGTCAGAAACTCCTGGCTCTTAACCTAGAGACCAAAGACCACTTTTTGCTTTGGTCAGCACCACAGGACATGAGTTCAATGGGAGCATGACCGCGGTGCACGGAATATCATGCACTGGCAGGGGCAAGACAATTGTGATTGTAGACTACATTCCTTATGTTTCAGATATAATTAAGGATAGTTTTTCTTTTTTCCTGAAAATAGTTACATTACTAAAAGGGTATACTGCTGATTCCTGCCGAGTTCCATGACTTTTGCAAATGGTAGACACCCTGTCTTAATCTAAAGGTTCCCTGACTTTGTCATCATTTGAGAGAGAGTGGTTATATAACCTTTCCCTGGAATCGACAAATGTAATATTCGGTTTTGAGGAAATAATCTTCGATAATTGATCGAGGTTTCTTTTTCGTACCACTAAAATAGTCAAACCTCAATGAAAACTTAAAATTTCACAGTTGGTATCCCAAAGATACGTGCTAAACATGTGCAAACTTTCATGAAGTTTGCAGATGTTTGTAAAAGGGATGGGCCATCTTTAAAATAAACAAATTCCAGACACGGTGCTGATGGCCGTAAGGTACAGTCATGATTACTACCCACAATCATTACAGCTACAACCCCCGTACCTTTCAGGCAATAGTAATTGAACTGATTGATATCACATCCAGTGCAAGAAGTGGGAAGGACGTCAAGCTATTTTTGAGACTGGAGTTCCGTAATCATGGGATTTTCTTTTGGCAACCCCATAGAGACTGCTGTCCCTGACGCATAGTTCCCCACAGCAGAGAGTGACACATAGTTCTCAAAGGTTAGCCGGTTATAGGCTATCTGGAATGACAAGTTCAATGTACATTACATGTAAACATCCATGGCTTGCCATTATTGGTGGCCCCAATGACCACTTCAAACCACATCGGGCCACCTGGAACTCTTAAAACTATCGCCATAACGCATTCGGCCACCTGGATGTCGTTCTCACCTTAAAAAACATCCCTTTTACAAACATCTGCAATCTTCATGAAAGTCTGCACATAATTAGCACTTATCTTTGGGATACCAACTGTGAAATTTTAAGGTCAGAGGTACTATAACTCCCGTAGAATAAATGAAAATCTAACTAGTTTTCAATGAGATTTGACTATTTTCGTAGTATCAAATAAGAAAGCTCGATCAATTATCAAAGATTATTTCCTCAAAACCGAATATTACCCTTTGTTGATTCCAGGGAAAGGATATAGCCACTCTCTCTCAACTGATGACAAAGTCTGGGAACTTTCAGAATTAAGTCTGCACAAGGGACGGGCTACCTTTAAGAAAGAATTAACGCAAATCCTCATTAAAATGTATTAAATAATCTACCTTTCATCAAAATGCTACTCTGTAACTTCCTCCACTTCAGCCTTACTTTCCCCTCCCTCATTCTTTCCTTTTCACCTTTCCCTTCATTTCTTTCTAAATCATAGATATTCACTTTCCACCAAATAGAATGAATAACAACTTCTTCCGCGGAATTTAATGTTGACTTCCCAACGTGCTCTCATACATGTAGTTCTGGGCTTACACCACAAGTGGACCACCCCCAAGAGGTGCTCCTGGGGCATGCCATTCGGGCTATGCCTTGCCATGGCAAACTGACCCTGTTGGATGGACTGAAACGACGCTACACCATTTACACTGCAGAGACAGACAACGTTAGACAGTGCGATCTCTGCCGGTGTAAACAGGCTCACACAGTTCCTACAGTATTTCCTCCCCCTTCCCCCTCCTCACCCCTGACTAGGGAGATAGACAATCACAGCCTGTGAAACCCTTGTCTCCTTCCTCCCCCTTAGCCTTTCTTCCAGGCACTTTCACATTTCTACTCCAAGCTTTCACGTATCAGTTCATACAAAAGTTTACGAACCAAGTACTGACACGGCTTATTTTCCCCTCCCCCTCCCCCAGGAAGGTGGCTACATTAGTCAGCATCCACTATTTAAAGGTCAAAGAACCCACCCCCTCACGTCTAATACACATATACACAAACCATATCTACTTCCATGAATGTTTCTTTATAACAAATGCACACATTCAGATATTTACAGCCATGTTCATAAAATATAAACAAACATAAGATTGAACATTTAACAGGTCCATCAGATTAACATTTATATCATTTTTGAGAAAAATTACTGTACAAGCCTGGATATTTTCGCGTGCAGAAATTTTTGTGGTTCATGGCATCACAGACACCTCTACCCTGGTAACTTCATGTACATTGGCTGACAACACCTCACGCCCACTACTTACTGCATTAGTATACACAGCCGAGAAGACTGGGAGAAAACACATACCACTGCTGTGTGTCACTACGCTTTCTAGACATGCAGTCAACAGCGCGGTGTACATTGTAAATAACGCAAATTAAAAAAGCAGGCTGATTTTAAATTGGCAATGATGTAAAATTCACGCTTGCTCTGTGTTGCGTGATAAGCACGAAAATAAATGTTGAGCGAAAATAAGTGGTTTTACGATATTTCATACCTTTACACCTTGCCATCAGATATGATTGGGACCTGTTATCATGGCAGGATATTTTTATTCTGTTCTGTCCCATCACATCATCACTCCTGAACATTCTCTCTCAGCAACCTCGTACCCACATGCTACATGTGGATGTACAGGTGAGGCCAAAGGTTTACACACACCCATCGAATTCAGTGAAATTTGTGCACTTGCCAAACATTGCCTATATTTTCAGAAATATAAATACCACCATGACAAATTTGCTATCAAATGAAAGAGCATATTAAATTTCTTTCACATGATTAGAATGCCATTGGGATTAAATCATATTTCATGTGGAATTTTCTTTGAAGAAAATGTTTTCTATTATTTGTTATATTTTCAAACATCGTTTCATAGAAATATGTAATGTCAAATCTATGATTTATATTACATTAACTATCATATGTCACCACAGAACAAAAATTGTAATGTGAAATGTTTGTGTTGAAAAGTAACTAGCACAAATATGAATTGTTTTTGTTCAGTCTTTATTTTTAATTTGTCTAAAATATGAAGATTTTGGGGTAAAAATGACACCTAAATATTTTCCAGTTCCTGATGGCAAAGCAATGTGATGAAGCGACATGACATACTCATTTGTTTGACATTAAATTTGTCATGATGTAAACTTCTGGCCTTAACTGTACATGTATCCAGTGAGTGCTTCCAATTAGCCTAGCCTCAAGGCTGTTGGGCATTTCTAATCCAAACTATTCAATAAAGGGGTCTGGCTGCAGTAGACTAATCATTCTCAATTTCTTCTCTGGCTTAGCGAAACAGAGGAACGGACTGAGTAAAGAGAAGAATGATTCAGTAATTAGTCTTACGAGTACAAGAATCTATTTGTCAGTTAGGATAAGAAATGTTCCAAAAGCCAGAAAGCCAGGCTTGGTTCATATGAGCCGATGAATGTTGACTTAATAGTTTCTTCATGAACAAAAACCCAGTGCATCCATGCACTGCCCATGCAAAATCAAAAAATGCAAAAAAAAAAAATCTAATAAATCGCATGTAATGAGCACTGCTGGTCTGCCATAATGATAATATACTGCATCAGTTGTAAAATGATATAACAAACGAAATGCAATATCATTTTACAAAGGAAATGCAACATCAGTTGTAAAATGATATTGCACTTCTTTTTGTTATGTGTTTAGTATAGCTTTAAATACTTTTGCCGTTACAAAAGAAAATGTTAGTGAATGGTCTTTAATCCTGCTTCAAAGCAATTAAATCGGTGAGCATATGGCACAAATGAGCCCCTATAAATATTCAAATTTTCTCACAGCGTTTAATGGCACAGAACATCGTTATGAGCAAACTTACAATTCATCATTAATTTTTCACCTACTATGAATGAATTAACATAAATTAAAAGACCTGTACTGCATCTGAAGATGATTTACTCCAGACTGTAATTGAAGATAGCAGCTTCTGATATCACTCCCCTAAATCTAGCCATTCGATACAATCCAGTTTTCCTACTGTAATGCCAAGAGTGAAATAATCTCAACCTCTCTTCTATTAAGAGATTTACATGAACATGACATCTGGCTAAATCAAAATATTCTACCAAATGCTAGCTACAGTAACATGCATGCATACTCAAACAGGGCATGAGAAACCCACATGCCCGCTAGCCTTGGTTCTAGGCTGTGTAGTCTGTTTCTTTTGGATGCACAGCTGCAACCAGATCTAAGTCTGGAAAGACAGACTATCCCTGCTTCCATCTGCCTTCTTCCCACCCTCTCCTACATGTAGTGACAGGAAGGAGGACAGAGGAGGAATGACAGAGGGAACGAGAGATAGTAGTTGTGTCCAGACGTCCAGACTATCTGGACCAGAAGGAAACAGACCTCACAGGTACGAACCGATGCTACATATACATGCCCAATTGCCCAGGGCAGCCAAAATGCGCTGTAGATCAGGCAAAGTATCCAAAGCGGAGGGGGAGAAGGGGGAGGAAGGGGGAGGGGAGGGAGGAGGGGGAGGGAGGAGGGGGAGGGAGGAGGGGGGAGGGAGGAGGGGGAGGGAGGAGGGGGAGGGAGGAGGGGGGGGGGAGGAGGGGGAGGGAGGAGGGGGAGGGAGGAGGGGGAGGGAGGAGGGGGAGGGAGGAGGGGGAGGGAGGAGGGGGAGGGAGGATGGGGAGGGGGAGGGAGGAGGGGGAGGGGGAGGGAGGAGGGGGAGGGGGAGGGGGGAGGGAGGAGGGGGAGGGGAAGGGGGGAGGGGGAGGGGGAGGGGGAGGGGGAGGGAGGAGGGGGGAAGGGGGGAAGAGGGGGAGAGGTAGGGGATATTCAGTGATGTGTGGACAAATGTTGGTACCAGAATTATCTAGATTGAAATTAACAGAAACATCAAGAATCCTCACAACATCACAGATTTCCTCCCACTCACAGACTATTTCCTGCATTGACAATGTTGAAGACTCATTGTTTCTTTAAAATGTCAGTCAGCTGAAAATGGTATTTGGGTATATTCAAGCCTTTTGCAAATCTAGTCACCCAAGAAGGCACAAAGGGGGGGGGGGGGATCTTTGAGCACCCTGTCTAAAAGCCAAAGGAGCATGCACTGTATCATTGGGAGGGGGGCGGGGTCGATGGGGGGCTTAGGGCCACTTAGAAATGCCCACAAGAGAGCCCCATGTCTCTCACCGTTGAAAAGAAGCTTCTTCAAATGAGGATAAAATCCCCCTCATAAATGTTTAGATATAAAACCAGGTGTACTGCAGCTACATTTAAAATGAGTCTACACTTCTGGTACTGTAGGAGAATGAGAGCAAATTTCACTATTGGCATTAACCTTGAACACCTTTTCAACATTCTTGCAAGAGTAACGCATGCAGGTCCCAAAGAGAAAGTCTTTGTTTGGCTAGAAACGGTTACGAGTGAATAATTTACCTTCTTTTGTGTGACCTACCGATAAATAATAGCCGGCAGAAGAAATACGAAGGAGTGAATTAAAGCATAAAACATTTGACTATAGAGTTCTTAGGGAGGAACTTAATATATATGTTAATGAAGGTATAAAACAGACATCATCAATACCACATGGGACTACAGAGTGGCAACAGGTAGAGCATTAAGTGTAGCTCCACAAATTCCCACTTGGCATAACTTCTTCATGCTCTTTTGTCTGCATAAAATAAATGTTTAAATACTTTAAAGATCAAGTACAACAAATTACCATTCAGCATGGTTTCATTCTTTGAGCTGCTTTCATCAGATATCATATCAATATTTCTTGACAAAAGAATAATACCCTCTCTACAAAAGACCCTCACAACTCCATAAAATAAATCAATTAATAATTTAACATCATAGTACCAACAAGCGTAATGGATGTGATGTGCCAAACAAATGCAGCTATACATTTGTCAATGAAACAAAAACCAAATCAATCAGTTGTATAATATGTCTGTACTGTAGATGAATATAAAGCTTTGATGTTTTGAATGAAAACTCAACATAAACCATGAAACAAAATGTGACTGAAAAATGGATGAAGCACTGGTGTATGGAATGACGGCCTAGGGACCGTTCATATGTCTCTCTAAGTCATGCGATTACCTTGAAAGTATCACTTAGGGATTTCCATAACAATTGCTGCAATCAAATAGAGAACATTCTTTACAATTTAATACCAAGTTTGCACATGTATTACTTTTGTTTTACTGTGATAACATCACATTTCCCTGGGCATTTTTCTAGCCTTCACAAGAGCACAGATGTATTGAAAAGGTACAAAAAAGCTAAAACAATACAAAACAAATATCCAAGATCCTTCACCTGTGGACAAAACTTCAGCATGAGCACTACACAGATATGAATATGTGGGATAGAACACATATTTTCAATTCTGCACTCAACAATACTTCCTGTCACTGCCGTTATTTGTGGCGAGAGAAGCAACTTGGACTGAGCTATACATCCTGCGGTGCTCCGCAGATTAACACCAGATTAACACCAGGAAAAGCCAAATCTGCTGTAATCCGTCGCGACGCGGGGATCAGCTGTTCTAGTTTGGGCGTGAGCTAGTGAAATAATGAGAGCCATGTGGAATACTTCCCTACTGTACAAGTAGAATTATGCGGATGTCGTCCAATTTTTGGCCACAGCAAAGTGGAAGAGCTTCATGCACTAATGAGTCTGATAAACAACAGTTTGAGACTGCAGGGCTTTCGCAATACTGTGAACAGAGCCTCAGTACGAAACACTGAATGATCGATTCCACACACTATCAACAAATTGACTCAAATGTATTCCTGCTCTTAATGCAGGTTTTAAACAATGTACATGTAGGAGCAATATGATCGTGACTTACGCCCTTACACCCAATACATTACTGTGCAGGCACAGTAAGGGTGTAAGGGCGTAAGTCACTTATCAATAGCAAACCAAAATCAGGAATGAGTTGCCAAAGAGCATTTTTCCCCCTGACTTGAGTAAACTTGTTTGGATTCTTCTCTGAAGTTTTGGTTGAGAGAAAGGGGGAATCTTCACTGAGGTAAACATTCCTGCATGCAGATGGTGATAGGCTGCCCAGCACTAAGGAAGAGGCTCCCTTGTGTACTGAACATGATTTGGCTCACAAAGTTCATTGCACACCTGTATCTACAATTCTACTGATTTAAACTCAGATATTGTGTTTTTAATGTACTAAACATTAAAATGAATAAAATGAATCCAAACATGGACAAAGGGTTTATTTGCTGTGGTTACAACAGAATGTGTTTTTGTGTATCTATTGTGTGTAAAATCACACTGAATTTGATTTTATTATTAACAGGTTACCAAAGCTACCTACCTTAGGTGGACAATGTTATCATGTCATGTGTTTTTAAATGATATTAATATGGACTTGAATTTGAAAATAATTTTGGATTTTTTTTTAAAGTTGACCACAATTAGTGCCCAAGAGGCCAATGTATTATTCAATGTGATTAAGTGAAATCAACGAGTACTGTAATATAAACAATGATGGTTGGCATGGTTACATACCTGTGTAGGCAATTCCATTTCTGACTCGGGGTGGAGGTTGGCCTCGCTGAGATGCAGGCCCATGATGAAAGGGAGCGGGGCGTCGAGGAAGTACAGCATGGAGGCTGGCAGAATGGGGACGTAGGCATAAGGCCACTGGAAGGGGAAGATCAGAGCTGTGATACACTCTGCTACCTGCATCAACCGCTGGTAATCTGGGAGATAGAGAGAAGGAAAGTTAATCATGATACAACTTATGATTTGATTCAAGTATACAGCCACTGGAAGGGAAAGATAAGGGCTGTGATGCACACTGCCACCTGCATCAACCGCTGGTAATCTGGCAGATGGAGAGAAGGAAAGTTCATCGTGATGCAACGTATGATTTGATTCAAGTATACAGCCACTGGAAGGGGAAGATCAGAGCTGTGATACACTCTGCTACCTGCATCAACTACTGGTAATGTATGAGATGGAGAGAAGGAAAGTTCATCGTGATGCAACGTATGATTTGATTCAAGTATACAGCCACTGGAAAGGGAAGATCAGAGCTGTGATACACTCTGCTACCTGCATCAACCGCTGGTGATCTGTGAGATGGAGAGAAGGAAAGTTAATCAAGATGCAACATGATTTGATTCAAGTATACAGCCACGGGAAGGGGAAGATGAAGGCTGTGATACACTCTGCTACCTGCATCAACTACTGGTAATGTATGAGATGGAGAGAAGGAAAGTTCATCGTGATGCAACGTATGATTTGATTCAAGTATACAGCCACTGGAAGGGGAAGATCAGAGCTGTGATACACTCTGCTACCTGCATCAACTACTGGTAATGTATTAGATGGAGAGAAGGAAAGTTCATCGTGATGCAATGTATGATTTGATTCAAGTATACAGCCACTGGTAGAGATAAGAGCTGTGATACACTCTGCTACCTGCATCAACCACTGGTAATCTGGGAGATGGAGAGAAGGAAAGTTAATCATGATACAACGTATGATTTGATTCAAGTATACAGCCACTGGTAGGGAAGATAAGAGCTGTGATGCACTCTGCTACCTGCATCAACCGCTGGTAGTCTGGGAGATAGAGAGAAGGAAAGTTCATCAAGATGCAACATATGATTTGATGCAAGTATACAGCCATTGGTAGAAGGAGATAAGGTCTGTGATGCAATCTGCTACCTGCATCAACCGCTGGTAGTCCGGGAGATGGTGAGAAGGAAATTCCATCATAATGCAAGTTTATCCGGAGGAATCAACTGTCAGATAGAGACAGGATGGAGAATATCAATGACAAGATCAATTCACACTGTGATTAAAAATTTACTTGATTGTGGCGTTAGGAGCTGGTAAGGAAAAAGATTAAATGATAAAACAGAAACCAGCACCACCTTCTACATCACATTAACCTGGTATCATTAAAGATACAGGGAGGACGAGTCTATAAAGAGCGGTAGTACCAGCACTTTTAAAGGATTATGTCCTTATGTTGTGCCTTAAATAGCTCCTGGTAGTGTACTTCCTAAATATATCTTAAGTAGCTCCTTATCTCTATGGCTTGCATTTACAACAGTGGTAGCATACTACACGTAGACTAACTTTATGGGGCGGAAAATAAATCAACTGATGCTGTCACAAAATCATTGATTTTCATCACAGAATCATAAGAGTGGGTGATTTCAATTATTTGCTGTTACATTGTTATGTTGACAAACTCAAAAGACCATAGTGAGGGCAAAATCAATGACATTGAATCAATAATAATTGTTCATGTTGTTTTATTTACATGGGTGATACAGGGGGGTGTTTCACCAAGCTGTTCTAAAGCTACTGTAAGAACGACTTTACTCATGACTGGATAACTGTTCTTGTGCTACATGAGATACCCCAATTGTTCCTGTTTTAACAAAGTGGGAATTTATAACAATCCTCATCAAATTTTAAAAATTATTAACTTTGTATTCAGACGCTTGTTAGTTAGCAATAATTTTGATTTACAAAGATAATATTTTAACATAACCTGATGGCCAGAATCAAACTAATGGAGCATGTGAATTAGCTCAAGAAGAGTCGTCCATGAAGTCCATGAAATCGTTCTTAGCTTAAGAACAGCTTGGTGAAACTAGGTTTAGTACACTGTTTGAATTAAAAGCTCTGTTCTGAATACAGGCCTCAATTTTTGCATATATGTACATGTACATGTAAACATTCTTACAGGTCGTCATGGTAATGATTCAGAACCATTCTGCCAACATCACAGAGTTTGTTTTTTGTGTTATTTAAACGATTTCATCCGTTTGAGTTCTTTCTGGATTTCTGAAATCAAAGAAGCCTGGAACAGAATGGCACTCTGTTCATTACAGGGTCCCGCAGACTTTACCACTCCCTTTAACATGTGGGAATGGTGTCGAAGCATGTTTGTCAAGTCAATGACAACTGTCCGTGTACATAGACAGGAAGATGTGAGGACATCAGTAAGCAGTGGCTGGTGTGGGTTTCATTGTCCTTCCGGAGGGACGAAAACAACAACTCAACTCAAATACCCTTCACTGCCTGACCTGCTTTGGGCGAGGAGAAAACATGCATCTTAGATGAACCTACAGCACAGTTTGCAGAAAAAAAACTCCAGTAAGCCAGTCAGTCATTGAGTGAGGCTGAATGCATGGCCAGACTTTGCAAAGGAGTATTAGATTAGACCTTTAGATTTACACCAAGTTTTAAGCAAACTGTGTGACGTATAAGCACATAAGTGAATTTGATTTAGAGCATACACTTTAAAAAATCCACATTCCACATAGGTTGCTAAATTCACACTAGTTTCTGTAGTTAAAGGGCATATACATGTACTGTACTGGGAAGGCAAAAAAACCTTCAAAAGGCAATTGTTGACAATCTTCTTGCCAATGGTCTTAAATTCTTGTATTGTCTATTTTAGAAGCTTGCTGAAAGTTATTTGCCTTCAAATGATCCACATATGGAGTAATTAATGATTAATGATTAAATCCTCAAAATGTTCGGGCCGAACAATTAGGGGTTTGTAATTTAATCACTCATTACTCAAAATGTAGATCATTTGAGGGCAAATACCTTTCAGCAAGTTTCTAAAATAGACAATACAAGGATTTAAGACCATTGGCAAGAAGATTGCTAACAATTACATTTTGAAGGCTTTTTTGCCTTCCCAGTACAGTATATGCCCTTAAAGACCATGTTTAGATCATGGTTTAATCAAATTAAATTAAACAAACCAGCAACTAGCGTGAACCCAGATTACGGGCATGTTCATTATTAGACCTTTCTGAAGTGTTCTGTATACATTTTTGCTTTGAATGCGTCACAAAATTTTCTTTAACTGTGGTCTTTATCTAGAACTCCTTTGTGAATTTACTTGTTGAATGAAAGTGCCCTTGACTGATTCTTTGCCTAAAGACTACACAATAGTCAGCCTGGTCCATTCACTGAGGGGGTGGGGGTGTATTCAGTAAAACAATTACATAGGGGATCAGGGGGGTCTACCATTCACAAAAAAGCCCCTGAAGATAACAAACTATCAAACAGGGGCTTGGAGTGATTTATCCCCCACAATGCAAAGGAGAATTACCTCTGGAAACGAGGAGGACCTGCTTCTCCAGCAGAACGCAGGTCAGGAGGTCAATCACGTTCTCCGTGCCGAGCAGATCAAAGATCTCCCGTATTGCGTACTCGCAGAGCGGGAGCTCGGTGCGGGACGGCCGCTGGCAGGCGATGTTGCGTGTGACTCCGGTGAACACCATACTGCGGCCCATAGGGGGCAGGGGCACTTCGTAGAGGATATTAAAGATGTAGCTCTCCATCGGGAGCGACGGCGAGTTCGTGGATCGCACCACCTCGTAGAGCTGCTCCAGGAATTTCCGCGCGGCCCGCACAAACTGCACGGGCATGATGAGGCAGATGCACTTAGAGACATAGAGTGTGTCCTTGAGCATATCAAAGTGTGGGTTCTTGGCGTCCGTGTGTGTGCGTGGCAGCGTGTATGCCTTGGTGCCGAGGCAGGCTTGGTGTACTGGGCTGCGGCGGCGCGTGCGAGGCGACGCCAGCCCCTGGATGGCCGGGCTGGACTGACGGCGCTGGAAGCGTGGTGACCCGATGGTCCGGTACCCGCTATTACTTGGGTGCATCTCATCATAGATGCTGCCGGTGCTTCCCTGAGCTAGACTGGCCTTCCGCAGCCGCCGGTCTTCCCCGTACTTATGCTGGAGGGTCTGGACCTCAGCGCAGATCCGCTGGCTCGTCACCTGCTCGTAGAACGTCAGCGATGCGCCGTACGTCCGAGAGTTGTCCTCGCGCGTCATGACGAAGGGGTGGAACTTGGCCTGCCGGTTGCCCTTCTGCGTCCGGAAGGAGAGCCCCTTGGGCATGCACAGCTGTCAGATTGGAGAAGAAACAGAATCAACATGATTAGTTATAATAATATTAATTAATACAAAGTAATTAGTACAAAGTACTCCCCAAAATGCTCGATCATTGCCATGGCTTTAATCAAGCAGCCATATTCAGCGCTAGAAGCCAATTAAAGATGGTAATTAGTTCAGGATTAAATCTTGTCTGGTACCTATTTACTGCAACTGGACTGAGAGAAACATGAGCAAAACACCTTGTCTAAGGGTGTATGCACCAGACAGGGCTTGAACCCAGGATCTCTCTGCAACAGTCCAGAGCTCTCACCACTTTACCACAATGCCCTTGTATTTACTTCTGACAGGAGGCAGGAATGACAACCTTTAACCTTCTCAGTACAATAGGGGCATGAAATGTACACTGCGGCAATAAACTATTTACTTGCTTGATACCAAGAGACCTTATGTCTGCATATGAAGTTCCCTGTACAGTGTATGGAACACAAACCCACTGTCTCTTACACACTTGCCCTAGCTACCTTCAACTTCTTCCACTGTGCCCCCCCCCCCCCCTTCCCGTGTGATGTTCAATGAACTACGAAGCATCTGCCATTCAAACTCTGTACAAGGGGTAGCTGACCCTGTAAAGGACTTGCACTGCAACTTTGATAAACATGGGTAGACAAAACACCAATCATCACCTGAAACTAAAACATGTGTCAAGAATATAAGTTCCTTAATGAGCATGGAACAGTCAAACATGTACAGTTGGGATTATTCCCTATTCTTCAATTCAATTGTAATGTTGCTTTGGGAAAATATGAAAATTATTGACACAACTTAATCAGAAAATATCTCAACAAATGTGTTATATCCTCATCCTGCTGTTTGTGCTATTTTTTGTAGTCATACCGACTTAAATATAACTATTGGGTGAAATTCTTCCTCTTCTTAAGGATGAGAGCAGGAAAGAGGAAGTTGCAGGTCTAGAATCAAGACAAATCTTCCCTTTCATGCTTCTGTTCGGCTGCACCCCCCCCCCCCCCACCTCCCCCTCCCCTTCCCCTTTTCCTTAGTCTCATTTCCAGGATGTTGACATTTCTAATCAAGTCCCTACAACAAACAACAAACAAGTCTCACTGCAGCAGACTACTAGACTAGGGACTCGTTTATCAAGTATGGATGGATTGAGGAAAAAAAGAACATTAGTCTAGACTCTAGAGAGTAGACTCAGTACTGCACTGAAACGTACAAACCATGTGACACAGTTTTAAATGAGAAATATAAAATGGCATGAAAGTAAGCCATTTCTACTCCCATCTTCCCTCCTCCTCTCTTGCCCCCCTCCCCACACACACACACACACCTTGCTCATAAGACCAACACTTCCCAGCCAACCCAGCCTGCAATCCTTCCACCTGCACACAGCAGCACACAGTCATCACCAAGCCGCTCCTCCCTCCTCTCTTATTTTGAAACAAGACGCTTGGCACGCTTTCTGGCCACCTAGGCCCCAATCTTGAGCAAAACGCCTGACCTCTCGCGGTGTCACTGCCCCTGATGGGGTGTCAGATATCACCCTCAACCAACCTCAAGGTGTGCGGGAAGGCCTGACTTTCAGACTTTAGAGTCATATTCTTCTCCCCATGTTTATAGCCAGCTCGAGTGTTGTGGCTCAGATAAATTGTTAACCAATCTAGGTGACTCAGACCTATAAATCACTCTTGCTGGTTAAGTCATTTTGAAGGTGAGGGATGGGTGAAAGGGGAAAACGCAGGTAAGGAAATACTGCAAGTTTAAAGGGACAGAGAAGGGGAAGGGGATACATCCACAAAGACATAAGCCCCGTTCATATACTATAATCGTGATAGTACCACTATTATTCCTGATGCATGTCCTTAAGGAAGTATCTTGCGAGCCTCTAAAAACACCATTCATATACATACAAAAACGTAATATTGTGGTGTTGGACAGCTGGACTCTCTCCCGCACCCTTAGCTAAAGCAAACACGTGATGGTGACATATTCCACTAAGACATACGAGCGCTGCGATTACCATAACACATGCAAGGCCAAGAGCACCACTTACAGCTTAAGATTCACTCAACGCAATACTGCAGTATAGCCGCAAAATAAGCAGCAAAAATGAGAAAGCAAATTCCACATTAGTTGAGTGATTCCCATTCATATACCCATGCATCGGTACTGCTTCGGCAATATTGCCGCAAGTGTTGCGCTTATTTTGCAGATACATGTAGGTGGTGTATACGTATGAACAGAGTGGGGTTACATAAAGAGAAAGAGAGAGAAAGAGCATGGGGGGGGGGGGAGAGAAAAAAAAAGAGAGAAAAGAGAAAGAGACAGAGGGGTGAGGAATAGAGGGAGGGTGGAAATGGAGATAAATGCATAAATAGAGAGAGAGAAAGAGCGAGAAAGAGAAAGAGAGAGAAAGAGAAAGAGAGAGAAAGAGAGAGAGAGGGGAAGAGAGGGAGAGAGAGGAGAGGGGGAAGGGGGAGAGGGAATCGATGTGAGAAAACTAAGAGATACATTGCTAAAAGGGGGTACATGTACACTGTAAATGTGAGCACATTTGTTTAGTCCTAGAGAATGAACAATGATAAGTTACTTTAGGCTGAAAGGCAGACTACACATAGGTATACGCAAGCAGGTGCGGAAATAGCGTATAACGAGGCCACCACAGCCTCGATCAATCTTTCATACGCTGTTTAATGAATAATATACATGCAGTATATGTATATCCCTTGCGGGGTGAACTTCTCTTACAGAGTAGGTAGATGTACAATGTACAGTATATGAATGAATGAATGATTGAATGAATGAAAATATGCACGTATGTGTGTACACTGTAGGTAGGTATGTATGTATGTATGTATGTATGTATGTATGTATGTATGTATGAATATAAGAATGTAAGAATGAATGAATGAATGAATGAATGAATGAATGAATGGATGGATGGATGGATGAAGGGATGGATGAATCGATGGATGGATGGATGGTACGATGGATGGATGGATGGATGGATGGATGAATGAATGAATGCATGAATGAATGAATGAATGAATGAATGAATGAATGAATGAATGAGTGAATACCGGTTGGTGAATGAATACGTACGTATACATGTATAAATGTATGCATACGTGTACGGAAAGTTTGGGTGCGTTGTCTAAATGAGGCCATCTGTCTTTTTTACGATAGTATTTATGGGCCAAGAAGTTTAACTCACATAGCTGTCTGACTTCACCTCAAAGTACGGTAGGTTTTATTCCCTACTGAAAAATATAAATACTACAACATATCATGTTGTTCATGCACAAATAAGCCGACAATGTGTGTACATACGTACATGTTCATCAATACTGTACCATGTACAAGTACATGTAGGTATGTGAAGCAATGTGGTATCACTGTCCACATTCACTCACAAAGTTCGACATCACTCAGACCCCATTAACACCAGAGCCCCTCCCACCCCTAAGCTCCTAGCTGCCCAGCACACAGCCTGTGTTATGATATCTGACACCAGTGATGAATGAGAGAGTGCTGCCTAGGCTTTGCCTTCCCATCTACAGCTTAGCTCCTGCCACTACTCACCTGGGTTATTTCGGGACATGGGTGGACTAGGGAAGGCAACTTTTAGGGAGAGGGGGAAGGTGAGGGGAGGAGCAGTGGGAGGGGAGGGGTGGTGGGAGAGAGGAGAAAGGGGAAGGGGTGGAGAATGGAGAGGGGGTAGGAGGGAAGGGGAGGGGAGGGAGGGGTGGTAGGAGAGGGGTGGTGGAGGACGGGTGGTAGGAAAATGGAGAGGGGGGAAGGGGAGGGATAATGGGAGAGAGGAGAGTGTGGAGGGGGAGGGGAGTGGAGAACGGGGAGGAGTGAAGGGGAGTGGTGGTAGGAGAGGGGTGGTAGGAGAGGGGTCGTAGGAGAGAGGAGAGTGGGAAGGGGTGGGGGAGAGGAGGGTGTGGAGGGGGAGTGGGGAGGGGGAGTAGATAATGGGGTGGAGGGAGAGGGGAAGTGGAGGGAAGGGTGGGAAGAGAGGGGTGGTGGTTGAGTGGTGGTGGTGGGGGGGTGGTAGTAGGGGAGGGGTGATGTGGGGAGCAGGTGAGAGAGTGGAGCATGGAGAGAGCAGGGAAGGGAGAGAGTACTGTATACGCCAACAAATTTTGCGAGTCTAAATTTTTGTGAATCAGAACTTCTCTACAATTTTGCTAGTGGTTAAATTCGCGATCGTGGAGTACCAGTACTAGTAGTACTTGTGCTCAAGCACGTTGTGTTCATCATTTCGCGTGTTGTTAAATTCGCGAATAGTCCAGACTCAAGAAATATGCGAAAATAAAAAAAGTGAAATATATGGTGTGTACAGTAGAAGGAGTGGAGAGGGAAGGGGGGTAGTGTTGGAGGGGAGTGGAGAACATTGGGGAGAAACCAGAGAAGAGATAGAAGAGATAGAGGGAGAGAGTAGGGAGGAAGGGGGGGGGGGCAGAGGATAATGGGAGATTGGGGGAGGAGGGGAAGAGGAAAGTGATGGTAATGGAGGGAGAGGAGATAGGAGTGGAGAAGATGGGGTGGGGGGGGGGGTAGAATGTGGGTAGTGGTGGTGGGAGGGGGGAGGGGGGAGGTTGTATGGAGTCAGCATGCATGGCTGACATGCCCAGGAAAACACATCATGTATTTTTGCATTCCGCGCATACCAAGTTCCGCCTCTTGATTAACTAACTACACTGCAGTGTACAGTGTACATGTCAGCTAGCCTTTGTTCTAGGCTGCAGGGCCATTCTTTCTACTATAAGTAATATACCCTACAATAACAAATAAGTCTGGACCTCAAGGCTATTGCTTAATATCTCCTTCTCAGCTACACTGATGGGAGACAGAGATGTGCTTAGCATGTGTGTCCAGACCTACATGTAGTTGTGATAGTGGTAAGGGATGGGAAAGAAAAAATGTTACTCAATATCGTAACACCAAGGCTACTAGTAGCATTCATATGAGGAATCAGCTCATGCTGTATGGTATCACGTGTGTAATGACATACCCATTAAGGTAGTTCATTACATTGGCACATTTTACTCTTTCTTGACTAGTCACGCTACATACTTTCTGGGTGGAAAAAAGCCAGCCCCTCAGAACATGGGCTCTATAAATAAAGGGGTGACAAAAAGTAAAAACTATCCTTGTGCAGATTTGAAACACCCCGGTTTCTTAGCAACCATGGTCTAGATAAATATACCATATTGCCAGAGTAATCATCATTATCCATACACATAAGTAGGAAGGGACTAATATTGTGCATAATACACCAGTACTGTGCATTTTTGAACCTTCCAATGCACTTGTGATATAGACAGAAAGATTTGACAGTCTGCTGATGGAAGCAAACATCCCAAATGCCAACTGTCCTCTTCCGTCATTCTCACTGCACAGAAATCCCCCACACGACTGGCGTAGCACGCATTGGCAGAAATCTTCGCTCAGCACAAAATGCAAGATTTTGATAAACTTTCCAGTAATCTGGCAGAAGCCCCCCCCCCCCCCCCTCTCCCCCAAATAACCTTTTTCTGAGTCAAGAATTTGAAGTTACTTTTATGATGTTTATGTAGTAGTCTGCGGTACATACAGGTGTACACTGTACATGCGGATATGATTTTAAAGGTATAAATTTGTTTTTATTTGGCAAATTTCCTACTAAAATCAAATTTGGCATTACATGTACATTAAAACTCCATAGGTTCATGTAATGCCAAAATTCTTGCTGTAATGTGATATTAAACATTACTCTTTAGACTAAAATACATGTGCTACATCAAGGAGTTCTTGCAAACATAAAGTTATTTTACAAGTACTGCTGGAATACTGTGCTAAGTCCAAGAAGAGTATTTTTAGGTGTGAATTGCCCGGATTTGATCGCCGTATCAAGAGGAAATTTCATCAGTTTAGCAAGACACTTGGCCATCCATCCTCATCACCATGGAAGCAGCCGGCCACACTTTCCACCCTATCGTCCAATTTCCTCCCAGGATGCCACACCATCTCGGACTAGCATCAATAAAAGCTCTTAAATTGGTGCCTTCTTTTCTTGTGACATGTTGGGATCACAGGGTCTGTTTTCAATAATCCTTTCTCACACCACACCAAATCTAGGCTGGCTACCAGGCTGTGGGACATTTATGATCCCAACTGAAAATAAAGGGTCTAGTACTTAAAGACTAGTCAATGTATCATTCTCCTCTTTTCTCAGTCTGTCACCCACAAGGTATTGAGAGTGGTTAGTCTACTGTAACCAGACCTGATTATTTAATATTGTATTTTGGATTAAAAATGCCCAACAGACTAAAAAACCAGGCTACAACAAATCTAACATTAGATTTGTCTCATTTTTTTCCTCTTACATGCAGGGTCTAGTACTGGATGTTTGGGGGAAGTTTAGCTTCCAGGTCGTTGAACATTTTAAAGGGAATATACTGTACTGGGAAGACAAAAATGCCTTCAAAATGTGATCGTGAGCAATCTTCTTGCCAATGGTCTTACATGTAACTTCATGTATTGTCCATTTTAGAAACTTATTGAACGTTATTTGCCCTCATGTGATCCACATTAGGAGTAATAAGTGATTAAATCACAAATCCTCAAATTGTTCGGCCCGAACATTTGAGGATTTGTGATTAAATCACTAATTACTCCAAACGTGAATAATTTGAGAGCACATAACATTCAACAAGTTTCTAAATTGGACAATACATGAATTTAAGATCATTGGCAAGAAGATACATGTAGCTCACGATCACATTTTGAAGGCATTTTTTTCCTCCAAGTACAGTAATTTCCTTTTAAATCTAAAGGAGCTCAAGTATCCATTTGGGCAAGCTGAATTTACACATCAGAGGGTATCAATTAAGCAATAACCCATTGGTTACTGCAGTTCCGTGGAAAATGTTGACAACCTTACTGGGCCAGGGTTCACTAAGTCAAAAAAATGTAACAGTGCAACGGGTTAACACTTTCATGCAGTATGATGACTGTCCTTACCATGTTGACGCCATCATTGTCAAAAGGGTTCCATTCTACGTTGGAAGGGTAGTGGTGCAGAACCTGACTTTTGTAGCTCCGCTGAAGGGGGTGGATGTGACAGCTTTCTCCTGTACACCAAAGTAGGGATGGGGAGAGAGAGAGGAGAGAGAGTAAAGAAGGAGAGAGAAATAAAGGGGGAGGGAGAGAGAGGGGGAGAGAGAGAAAGAAAGAGAGGGGGGATGGAGAGAGAGGGAGAGAGAGAGAGAGAGAGAGAGAGAGAGAGAGAGAGAAAAGAAAGAAAACAGTGGGGAGGGAGAGAGAGAGAGACTTTGTGAATTTGCAATCTAATTATCTTATTCAGGATGAAGGCCTGTTTAGAGCAAAAACTGATCACTATTTAGCTTTTATATTAGCAACACTTTTTTAAGCAGTTCTTTATCCTACAAGACATTGTCAATTAACAAAACGTCAAAACATACAATTTAGAGCAAACATTGTTCGAATTTGAAGAGCCAAAGCATGATTAAATCCTTTTCACAGCATTACCATTTAGTGAAGGTTTAATGATCATTTGACCAATATTTTGCTTTGAAAAATCATTTGATGGTAATATTTTGTGTATCACTAAACAACAAAATGAATTCATTTCATGCAAAAAATGTATGCTTTTACAAGTGATGCATCTTTTATCATTTTACATACTTGATATCAGATGTATAGCCCCCAAGCCATATATATTTGTGGTGCTTTGACCCATACACAAGTACGAGAGTAATCTTATGGGTATTAACCTGCCGATCACACATATGTACTTACATGTAATATCAATAGACAACAATATTCAGTTTATATATATACACTGTAACAAGTTACTACTTTACTAGAAATGAATGGACATACTCAGAGCGGTTAAGTCCTAGGAATGCGTGGGAGACCACATGAATGAAAAAAGGGCCCCTTTGAAAAATGAATGCAAAACAAGTTCAGGGAGTTCATTTAATGACACCAGGCTTGTAAAGTAACCCCCCCCCCCTCCCCACACCCACCCCCCCCCCCCCCTCCCCACCACCCTTTTCCAGAAAGAAAAAAAGTTTCCTCTGAGACAGTGGGAAAAGAGGTGACACAGAAATTAACGTCAAGTTGAGAGGCAGACAGACAGACGGACTAAGAGACAGACAGAGATAGAGACTTTGAAGAGGAGCATGACTGCAACATGATCTGCCATGATAATGACTCCCTGCATTGATTATGGCCTGGGAAGAAAACAGCCTGCTTTCCATACACAGTTATGACAGTACACACACCAGGCATGAATCATAGACACTCATGTACATCATGAGGCTCATGCTGGCAAGCCTGTGTACACTGCATGGGACTGCCTTCACTTTATACACAGTAGTTACAGTAGGTGGGCCATGATGTAGAATTGATGTGCTATGTACAGTTTAAGTCATTTGAAAGTACAAACCATTGTCAGTGAGTCTGATGTACATGTATAAGAGACTACAGTCTCCATCTAATGTCTACAATAATAAACATTCTGTAAATCTATCATGTATACTATAGTTTGCAAACACACAGTAGTTATGTGGGCCATGATGCACTACTTTATGTACAGTTTAACTAATGTAAAAGCACAAACCATTGTCATTGCGTCTACATGTACATGATAAACAATGCACATATGGAGACTACAGTGTACCTGTAGTTCACACGTTTTCCCTTCGATATCACATCTGTGTACATAAATATTCTCATTTTTTTTTTATTAACTTTTCTAAAAAAAAAAACGTACTCAGTTTAATGTACGTGTACCAGTGTATACAGGTGCAAATACCATCACACTTTTTATCACTTGCTTGGAGAGCCAAAAACAAAGCACTGAATGCATAAGAAGTACAAGGTACATGTACATGTAGCAGTGATGTTATTCATACTTGTAATATTGGCATAGAAAGTTTGTGGATAAGATGAGGAGGCTGTGTGTGTAAAGCGGGGAGGTGAGCTTGATGAACCAGCGGTAAGGCACTGGCACGCTGTAAGCCCAGCTAAATTGGAAATTCAGCCTGGATCACCGCTGCCCCATATGCAGATCAAAAATCGTGATGAAATATTGCATTCAACTCTTACTCTCAGCACGGGCACGGCACGCAGAACGCAACACACACACTCGCTCTGCCGTTTCAGGGGGGGGGGGGGAGAGAAGTATGAGCAGGATTAGCCTCACGTTCAGGCTGTCAGATATTTCTACTGATGTACAGTATAATCCAGGTATGGTAAGGAATACAAACAGGTCTGGCTGAAGAAGACTAATTGGTCTGTCGTTTCTCTCTTGGACAGGACCAACCAGAGCCCCGTTGCATAAAACTTACCATTAATGGTAACTCTGTCATCAATGGTACGTGTAACTACCATGGTAACATCGCACAAGAGCCAATCAAATTCAAGGTTTCCATAGAAGTTGCCATTGATAGCAAACGTTACCATTAATGGTAAGTTTTATGCAACAGGGCCCAGGAGAAATAGGCAATTACTAGTAGTCTTTCAAAACTACTGATTGAAATACCTCTGATAGCTTGGATTAAAAATATTCAACACTCTTGACTCCACGCTAGAGGTAGACATAATCTGTGTTGTACTGCACGTATGTACATGTAGCATTTCCTTGCCATGCTACGGCTGGCAGACCCTCGTTATGGGAGGATAAATTTCCAGGGTATCAGCGCTGCAGAGCTGACAGCTGTACAAGCCATTTGAGTTCTCCCACGGAGGATGATTTTTAATTTCATGAGAAGGGCCCTCATTGGGCTAAGAAAGTGAAACCGACATGTCCTGGTATGGTGGAAAGCTTACAATATGGGTCATGGCTCCTGCAGATTGTTTTAATTTCTACAGTACTGCTGGCTGCATGCAACTCTATAGGAAGCTCCACCAGTACAATCATAGACTTGTTTCCAGGCTGTTGGGTATTTCTAAACCAAACTGTTCAACAAAGGGGTCTGGCTGCAGTAGACTAATCATTCTTGATTTCTTCTCCAGCTCCCCAAACAGGGATGGATTGAGAAATGAGCAGGATGATTGAAAAGGATGATTGAATTACTAGTCTTAGATTACTAGACTCTATTTGTTAGTTCGGATCAGAAATGTCCGAGAGCCTGAAAACCAGGCTAGTACACAGCATTACACTGCAGAATGCCAATATAGCTCCACAATTACGATACATGAGGTGTAATGGTCTACTGACTGGCGATTGCATATTTTATCTTTTTATTATTTTATGCTTTAGCCTAAAAAGCATCGTGTTTCATGCTGAACTGGACAAAATATACCGTGGTTCAAAACTGCGGCTCCTTCCCTTTCTTCCCTTTCCCTTTACCCGTGCCAATTCCTTTGAGCTGTAGTGTGTATGTACAGCATAACTTCTTTACAATGTCCCATATTAAATGTCCCATATTCCCAACAGTGGTTCAACACAACAAAACAAGGACCAACTTTATGAGATATGCCCAATGAAACAACATAAAACATTATTATTGATTCAATATCACTGATTTTGTCCTCGGATCTTGTTTACATAATAATTACAGCAAGCAATTGAAATCACCCACTGTTATGATTCCGTGATGAAAATAATGATTTTGTGACAGCATCTGATAATTTATTTTGCACCCCATAAAAATGATTTACATTTAGTACATCTAAGTTTTACCATTGTGAATATGGGCAAATATGTCTGATTTTTCTCAAACTTTTCTTAATCCACTTCTCTGATATTTCTCCTTGAATGAACTCCAATGATTACCAGGGTTGCCTTAAACAGTGTATGCTTGTTACTTGACCTTTTATCCATGGTCCCATCTAAAGCATGGAGCACACACACATTATCAAGAAATCAATGTTACAATGCGAAAGACAAGCAATAGTTCTCTACTCATTGGTGCGAGTAAAGAGAAAGATAATCAATAGCAATTTCTATGTTGCACATTAACAAAGACACAGCGCTCAACACAAGTTCCATCTGAGGAGTAGTCTACAAAAACAGACCTCTGAAGTTTTTATGTGTGTTGCAGTACCCAAACAAATTGAATTCCAACTTCTTTTGAATTGTATGCAGTATTTTCTTCCATTTTCGGTGGTATTCACACTCCCTCAAAATCACCTACATGTATTATTTCAGAGAAAATCAGTAATTTCAACATCTTTTGACATATATCCGAAGTTAGTGGCTTCTGTATCTGATGTTACGATAAAATTTAAATTTGTGTAACTCTATCTTTTTCTATAGATTACCCGATATTATTGAAGGAAACTTCAGCAGCCAGTACCTCTATCCGTTAAATGACAGATACGTTTAAATAAGAGTCATCAATTCTTTGAGAAATAAAACAGGATTGAGTTGACAAATCAATTGTGAATAAGTGCGAAATCACAATCACAATTGGATCTTTTTTGGGCAATTGCAACCCTATTTTTTGAGAGAACTTATTTTTTGGCACCCAAACTAGAGCCCCATCTTGACTGCAATGTCTGGATGACCAGAGACTAACGATGATGTAGGAAGATGAAGGAGGACGGGCGAGATGCTTGGTAATCAAGGCGTAAATGCCAGTGACCGGTCAAGGACGGGACACTGGAGTGTGCTGGACGCCTGCGCTCCTTGAGAGAGGGCTGGGGGGAGGGAGAAAGAAGGAGACAGAGAGAGAGAGAAAGAGGGAGGAGACAGAGACAGAGGGGATGGGAGAGAGGAAAGAGAGAGGGAAGGAGAGAGAGGGAAGGAGATAGAGGGAAGGAGATAGAGGGAAGGAGAGAGAGGGAAGGAGAGGGAGGGAATGAGAGAGAGGGAAGGAAAGGGAGGGAAGGAAAGGGAGGGAAGGAGAGAGTGGGAAGGAGAGAGATGAAGAAGAGAGGGGGAAGGAGAGAGAGGGAGTGCGAAAGAGACAGATAGGATGGGAGAAAGGGAAGGGGAGACAGAGGGGAGACAGAGGGAAGGAAGGAGAGAGGGGGATGGAGAAAGAGACAGATAGGATGGAAGAGAGAGGAAGGAGAGAGTGGAAGGAGAGAGAGGGAAGGAGAGATGGGAGGGAGCACAAGAATAATGGGAGAGAGAGGGAGAAGAGTGTAAGGAGAAAGAGAGAGAGGGAAGAAGAGAGAATGGGAGGGAGAAAGAGACAAATGGGATGGGAGAGAGGGAGAGGAGAAAGAGGGAAGGAGATATTGAGGAGGAGGGGGAGTGAGAAAAAGAAAAAGACAGAGAGAGACAGATAAAGAGAGAGAGAGAGAGAGAGAGAGAGAGAGAGACTGGGAGACATACATCCATCAACCTATCTGGTAGTATTTCAACACCATTTCTCCTTCAGTTTCTAAAACCCTGTTCTCTGTTCTCTTCCATGAGGCCCTGCACACCTTTTCCAAACATGAATGGGGTCTGATACCAGCTTTTTTCTGCGTGTGAACAGGGTGCTGAGCGGCCTAATTCAGGCAAATCTGTATCTGCTTGCTCCTGCAGCGCCTTGATGTCATTACTGTAGGCACACATACATGTACATACACAGTACATGTACAGTGCAGATGACTCAGAAGCCATATCATCATTAAAAGGTTACAGGAAATCTAAATGTGTGTCTGCAAAGAAGTCAGGAGTGAGCACTACATGCTGGCCTTCACATACACTGTACTAGCTCACTGTACATACTTTACATGTACATTAGGATGCTAAAATAACTGTACTCTGCCACAGATACAATGATTTCAACGTGTACATGTATGCTTCCTTTTGTATGGACGTACTTAACGGCTTGTAAATGCAATGAATAGAATAACTAGAGTAACATCACTGAAAGATTACAGGAAATCTGAATGTGTGTGGGAATAGATAGAGGTGTAAGCAATACCAGCTGTATAAACTTTCCTTTGAATATGTTCATCTCGGGGTATATTCATGAAACCTTTCTAGGCTACAAGTACATGCATGTAGGGTTGTGTTCATGCGACACTTTTTTGCCCTAGAATCATGATTAGAGTCATGATTCAAAACACGTTTCTGCAGAATCACGATTGCGTAAAGACGAAAATTGAATAAAAACGTGATTCAAAACACAAACAGGAAACACAGAAATGGGGGGGTTTGGAAACGAGTTTCTGCAGAATCACATTCAAAAAAGGTTGCTTGAGCGCAACCATTTGAATCATGATTCTATGACGTCATTGTGTCAGCCTATTTCCATTGCTAGTCATCAAGCAGCCCATGTAGACTTCAGAAAACACAAGCGTAAAAGCTGACCTATGCTTCCTGGGTCACACTGCTCACTGCGATGCGCACTGGATCGGCCCATTTCCGAATCATGAATCATGATTCTGGCGATGGTCGTATGAACATAACCTAGATGTACAATGTAAATGTACAGTTCGTAGTTGTTGAAAATACAGAACCCTTTGTGAGCCAGATAAACCCTGTTCATATACACTGCCTCTCCGCAAAAACGGCACAACATTTGCGGCAATATTGCTGATGCATTGGCCCATTTGTGATTAATGAATGACTAACTAACAACTCACAGTATCATCATAATATCATTATGGTTCAAAGGAAATTTTTATTTGGAATCTATTTGAAATTTGTATTTATGTTGTACATGGTAAATAAAAGAAAATGAAAGAATCACGATTCTCACAACGAGAAGTTGGAATACCATAACAGAGACCCAGATATGGAAATGACATGAGGCGAACAACATGAGAAACTCATACACCATACACCGAACAATGCGTCCCTCAACTACTTCTGTGTCATCTAGAGACAGCTTGTGTGTCAGCCAGAGACTGCTTGTGTGTATCTCAAATGCAAAAATAGAATATCTGCAGACACAGGGTTAAGGGAGAGCCTTGAAAACTGGGCCACAGTCCACGTGCAGACACTCCAGGAAGAAATCTCAGAGAAAACGAGTCGCCACTCCACCGCCCCGACCGACCATGTCTACTCTGTTTACGATTTGGCGTCAGTTGTGGTCAATATCAGTGGGTCTCTGTGGCGATGCCCTGCAGTCTCCACGGCGATTTGGGGCAGTGCGGCTAGTCTCACCTTTCAAGGCCCCGCTATTTGTCTTTTTGCTTAGGAGGATGCGATTCCACGATCTGATGCCTTCTTTATCCCTTTATAGATGTTTTTTCTCTCATTGTTGATTCTGTGATGGAGGAGAGCTTTCTCCCTCTTGACACTTGTTTTGAATTCCTTCACTTTTTGCATTAAAAGCAGGCCACTGGTTTACCCCTTTGTATCCCAGACAAAATGCAGATAAAAGGGTGGCCTATTTACAAAAGTCATGAAACTCAGCAAGAATCAGCAGTATACCCTAATGATAACGTGTGTGAAATCTTAGTCATAGCCTCAAGAACCTTTTCAGGAAAAATGAAAGACTCTTGATGTGTACGTTTGAAACCTAGCAGCCGTAGTCTACAAATGCAGATAAAAGGGTGGCCTATTTACAAAAGTCATGAAACTCAGCAAGAATCAGCAGTATACCCTAATGATAACGTGTGTGAAATCTTAGTCATAGCCTCAAGAACCTTTTCAGGAAAAATGAAAGACTCTTGATGTGTACGTTTGAAACCTAGCAGCCGTAGTCTACAAGGTATTGCCCGTCAGTGCACCATGGGCCACACACTGCGGGCATGCTCCCATTAAACGCATCCACTGTGGCGCGGACCACAGCACACAGTAGTCTCTAGTCTCGAGGCTATAGGATTCGGCCGACCAGCCAAAAACCTCCTCACAATCTAGCGAACACTATAATTTCACATACAGTCAGTTTTCGGTTCAATTATTAGGAGGGTAGTTTTAGGAGGGAAGTTCTGAAACAGTATCTTCTTCCATTTTCTGTGGTTTTTACCTAAAACAATTGACCTGCAAAAGGGACACCCTGTCTGTCACACGTGGCACACAGAGTTAAACATACGTGGCAACCCTAAATCAAATGGCACAACCTTTGCACAGGTATTATGTAATGTCAGATAAGAAATTTTGAATCAAGAAAACTACAACTGTAGAGTTTATGTTTGTCATATTCCTACGGCGTTACAGGCTTCCTCCGGCTTCATGCCTTCATCTGGAAACTGGTGAAACAGAAAAAAAGTTCAAAATATTTACATTTAAAGCCCATCCTAAACTTTCCCTAGGAATCATCGCAGGATTGATGATGAAATGAACTCATGGTGTAAATGTTTGTTCTTACTTAACAAAATAATTTTCAAAAACTTGTGATTCTTTCTTTATCCCATGACATGAATTTACACTTGCCTAAGAAACCGCAAGATTTGAATGACAGTGAATCTCTGGAGCTGTGTTGGTAAGGAGGGTCAGCATGTTCCATGCTCACAAGGTTATTCCAAAGTGTGTTGGGCATGCATGAGCCAGTTACCAAAAATCTTTTTATATATTTCGAAACATGTTAGAAAATTCACACTCCGGAGTGGGATGGTTCAACACATCTTATGGGCTCTGTTTGGGAGTAGTTGCCTAGCAACTTCATTTCTGCTGGCGATTTCGGAAACGTCATAATTTTTTGCTGTCAGTGTAAATGTCCCTGATATTTGTCTAGGTAGTGACCTTTCCTGGTATGGAGAGAGAGCTCTAGAGATCTGTTTGAACAATCCACCATTCCCGCGTTTCTCTGCAAACTCCCCAATCAAGCCGCTTTGGGCAGCCGCATTTATTACATCTTTATTCAAGAAAAATGAAGCTGACATATGACGGGTACAAGTGTGTGGGGTCAAACCCAGGTATGACATTCAGGAAATTAATTAGAGCTCTCCAAACACTCCATCAGACGTTCTCATGAAGGAAAGTGAGCTGGTTGGACAGAGGCACGTACCTCCCCTGATTGGACTGGACATTGTTTGATCGCTAGTTTCTCCACATGACTCTTATCAGACCATACTGATATGCCATACATGTATTTAGTCAGTTATTGGTGGACATCGACAGACCAAAAAAAAATAAAAACTGAATATACACAATACAAGCATGCCCAGTGTTGTGTTTCTTATACTTATATTCATATACAAAGTTTAGTGTTTTTTCTAAGTAATGTAAGAAATGTTTGCACACGGAACAGTGAATACATGTACATGTACATATACATGTACAAGCTTAAGACCTGTGCATACATGGTTAATTAGGGTACAATCATTTCAAGTAAGGGTAGCCCTTTTGCAGATCAAAAAAGGAAAATTTTGTAAAATACACACAGAAAGAGGGAAGAAAATATTCTATAAGAACTTTCCTCCCAATAATACTTGTTTAAAATATGCTTGACAAATATTGGATTAATAATCATGATCTTTTACACACTATCCTGACCCACATACATGTTAACGTGATAAGTCAAGGAAACTGTTTCAATATATGATCGATGAACAGGCGAAGTCCTACATGTACATGTACATGTACAATCAACGTTGGATTAAAGTAAGTAAGTAAGGTAAGTAATACTGTAGCTCTGGAAACAGACTTTAAAGGGAATATACTAAACTGGAAAGACAAAAGTCTTCAAAAGGGCGATCGTGAGTAATCTTCTTACCAATGGTCTTAAATTCATGTATTGTCAATTTTAGAAACTTGCTAAAATATATCTGCCCTCAAATAATCCACATTTGGAGTAATTAGTGATTAAATCACAAATCCTCAAAATGCTCATGATCACCCTTTTGAAGTATTTTTGTCTTCCCAGTACAGTACATACATGTACATGTTGCCTTTAAAAGCGGTATTTCAAGGTTCTTGTCTCCAGCTGAGAGCCCAGAAGCTCCTTTTCGCATCAGAATGCATGCATTCAGTGCAAGCAATGCCAGACACATTGCACACTGATGGGAGCAATAAGATTATGAATGTAGCCTAATATGGTTTGGGCGTCTGAAACGTAAACAAGGGTATTTTTTTTACTTTTCCTGAGAAGGTTTGTGAAGCTATGACGTATGTTATCATTAGGGAACATGCTGATTCTTGCCAAGTTTCATGACTTTGCAAATGGGCTACCCTGGTTTTTTAAGGGATGTATCACAGTATGTGTAGATCACATGAATAACATTCAAGTGGAAATCAAATTAGTAAAGTATTGTAGATGAAAGAAATTGTGCATACATACGAACATCCAGTATACTGTACCTACATGTACAGTGCAGTATGATGGTTTACATGTAAGAGCATGTGAATGGGACGATGGGCAAGAGTTGCAATCTTCAGTAGATCTAATAACCAGAAACAGACCAGATGGGCGGAAGCTTATACTCGAATTGAAATCTCCAGTTCCAGTTAAAATCACAGTTCTTAAACAAATGCCTGCGATCAAGACTATCAAATTTGAGTGAGCATGTACTCATGTGTCTTTGGCACGCTATGCCCGCTACATGACCCCCAGAATGAAATGAACATATCCCCAAACAAAAAAGGACATGAACATGTTAAGTGTTCCTCATGGACACATTAGTCAGTACAAAACTTGTTTATTTCAATAGGACTACATGTACATGTACATGTACGCATACATACAGTATGTACATGTACTGTATGGACAGTACTTAGAATCGAGCAAGAAGGGCATATGTGAAAGGTGAACCCGATAAGAACTACACGGACATGTAGAAGGTCGCTAATGGTGTCAAGTTAAGAACTGATTTAGTAAGAACAATTTAGTGTAATTAATGAACACTGAAGTAATGAAAATTTAGGGAAATTACACCCTATCAATATCATGTGTGCATGAAATGTGTACTACATGTAAGTCAATAGGGTTTGCTTGGCTTGGTACTGAGAGGATTAATACTTACTCAACCAATGGATTGCCCATGAAAGACAAGGGCATTCAGAAGGGCATGCTACTGCCATTCACACAACAAACAAATCCAGAGATAGCTGTCAGGTGACAATTACACCTACACCAGATTTGTTTGCAGAGCGTGGAGATTTGCTCGTTCATCTTGTGACTGTTTTTCTCTCCCATTCTATTGTTGAGCTCTTTGCCCTATGAGCAATCCTATGTCAACTGACAAGCTGGATAGGGGAGAACAAAGGTTAATTGTTTTACTTCTATCCACAGACTAGCTCACATCTGTACATGTAAATGTACATGCCCTAGTTTGTAGCCATATGCACATACTGTACATTGTACATGTATAAAAGCCCTGCGTTCACAACAGTCGTTTAGCTTAATATGTGTACTAAACCCGCACTCACTTCATTGGACGCCAAATACAAACAAAATGAAACATTATTATATTGATTCAACATAATTGATTTTGTCCACATAATGATTACAGCAAATAATTGAGATCACCCACTGTTGTGATTCTGTGATGAAACTCAAAAATGCTGTGACAGCATTAGATGAGTTATATAGCTCCCCATATTCTACATTGAGTACACTGTTTTAGTCAAACCGACACTGTGAACACAGGCCAATATAAGCTGAAGTATGGAGCATGGCAAAACAACATCAGGGTTCAGGGAAATTTAGCTCTGGCAATACAAAAAAAACAATCCTGACAAAAAAAATATAAGGGTATAATGCAAAATATAATTTAGTTTTTTTTTGTTTTTGTGACATACAATACCAGGCTTGGAAAGTACTGCATATATATTTCCACTGTAACTTATTGGGGGAGGTCCCCTCACTGTGTACGTACACTGCACATGGACAGTGTATGTCATGGAGACTTGACAGCATCCTTTTATCCTTGTCCAAGTTGGAAATAATAGATTATGAAGTGTCCAAAATGAGTTGTGGTTTCAGCGTAGCCTATAGTGAATACTTAACCTACCCAAGTTGCTAAGGACGTGTAGTATAATGTACATGTATGGTTTTAGTACATTAAATGCAATGTTCAAGTGCACCGGTCTAATAGTAGTCCTTTCACAACAAACTAGACTGAATAATGAATGTAAGCAAACATGAAGGAAAGTGTGCATACATTGTAGTAGAAGTGATAGCTACAATATGAATGCCAAACCAAGTTTGCACTGCATTAGCTGCAATGGATGTATTGTAGCTGTGACATGTATTAAACATGTACAAAGAATAGTACGGTACACTCATCTTGAATGTTGAATAGCTGATGTCTAAAGTGCTATGCATGTAATACTATCTACATACATGTATAGGCCACTGAACTCAAGTGTCCTTCTGTCGACATCATCGGATGATGCGGCTCACAAATAGAAAGAGGGGGGAAAATGGGCAGTTGGTCACATGACTCACGCGTACGCCTTAACGAGTGAGTGCGCAAAAAGGGCGACTCATCATCCGTACCCGCCTGCTTGCCTCCTGTTCCTGTACGCCTGCCATCTATCCCCTACACTGTATGGACAGGCACCGTGCCGTTGTGGGATCCGAGATGAATATGACACCCACCCATGTCATACTGCACTTACTGCATACATGTACATGCACATGTACACACATTGCACATCCAGTACAAGTGCATTTTTTGTACAATGATACACCAATGACCATGACTACATGTATAAACAGGTACAGGTACATGTAACATGTACATTGTACATTGTTATGTTCACTGTCCTACTACATGTACATAGAAGGCCTACCGTACTAGAGCATACATACTGTACACTCCATATCCCATGAATGAACTTCATACGCTGTGCACACATACTGTACACTGTATGTTTGGCCAATGTTTGCCACATGCATTTTTTTCTTTACATGTACATGTACACTACAGCTCAAAGGAATTGGCATAGGGAAAGGGAAAGGGAAGAACGGGAAGGAGCCAAAGTTTTCAACCGTGGTATATTTTGTCCAGTTCAACACGAAACCTGATGATTTAGCCTAAAAAGCATCATGTTTCATGATGAACTGGACAAAATGTACATGTACATGTACCACGGTTTAAAACTGCGGGTCCTTCCCTTTCTTCCCTTTCCCTTTACCTATGCCAATTCATTTGAGCTAGAGTGTACATTGTACATGGACATCTACATGTATGCACATTTTTTGTACATATTTATGTCTCATTCAAGATTCTCTCAAAACTGCGTGTTTTTTGTATAGTGTACCAGTGCCGTCACCAGCTTTTTTCAAGGGGGGTGCGTTTTGGGGGAAAAGACACAAACATTACCAATTCTGATGTGAGGCAGTGCTCGCCCATCTAAGAGACCTATAGCGCCCCCCCCCCCCCTTGGCGACGTCCCCCCCCCCCCCCCCCCAAAAAAAAAAAAAAAAAAAAGTTCCCTTCTAAAAAAAAATAAAAAAATTGTGGTCTGGAGGGTGGTGCGTTCTCACCCTCCGCACTCTCCCTGGTGACGGCCATGTATTTCGCCTAGATCTTTTTCAAAAGAGCCCTCAAGTATCCCTACCACCCCCCCCCCCTCCGGTTTTGTTTTGTTTTGTTTTGCTTTGTTTTTTAATTTTTTGTTGTTTTTTTTGTTGTTTTTTCCGCACCCCCCCCCCCCCCCCCCTGGCGACGGCCCTGTGTACCTACATTACATGTACAGTAATAACCAATGTAGAGTCAGCAACTGTTTTTTCAAGAACTGAAAACAAAGCATTGATGAAGAATCCAAATTTCATGGACTTTTTAATTTTCTCTCAGCTGGTCTCCAGTGTATACAACATGGACTAAAACATGCTATTTGTCATTTTACAATTCACACAAAAGCAACTTTTCTTTCCCTTTTACAAAAAGGCATGATATTCAGTATGGTTCCAGCAATTAAAATGACCAAAAATAACAAGTAATATTGTAGTTCATATAGATGTAACCTTTTCAGAAAAAGTGAAAATATACATAACCTTGTTTCTTTTGAATTCACTTTTCTTGTTAAGAACACACTACTCATGTAGCCTCGATTGAGTCAATTCTATTTGCAGGATTGAGTCATAAACATGTTACACCATGCTAAAAAGGGATATGGGTACAGTGTACCCAGAGTTTGTCTGCCAAAGAATTGTCTTTCCTCTCGATCTTCTGTTTTTATGAATTCACCTTCAATGCACTACAATAAAATGTTACCCTCAAAAAAATGTTCAGCATTTACATGTATTCATGACTGCACTCACAGTTTGCTCACAACTTCACCCTTCTGAATACTCAGTCACAGTCTCAGTGCAATTGTTAGCCTACAGTCCAGGCTAAGTCTAGACCAGAGCACAAATACATGTAGCTACATGCAGCTCTTTCATGATCTTCATAGGCTATCCCGATCAGATTTAAGCTATTTCGCCACATCGGACTAATGAAGACGCACTTTTGGAGAGAGGGAAGAGTGTTTAGCCTACACATCCAGACCCCAGGCTTGATTATGATTGCAGCAGTACATGGGAAAGAAAATGACTACAAGAGACCATTTTCATTAAGTTTATGTAAGTTTCATTGATGTCATTCAAACGATACATTACTAATGGTAACCCTAAAGTTTGTCTGAGGCTTGTCCCAGTAGCAAAAACCAATAGATTCACAGTGTGTTTCATCCATTGAACTGAATTGAAAAACACAGGTTAATGTATCATCGCGTTACTACATGTAGGCAGATAGGGGGGAAAGTTGTGATCATCACATGAACAGGTATGTAAGTTGTGACTACAAAACGGCTTACATGTACATGTATTTATGGCCTACAACATACATGCACATAAGTACATGTACATTTATTGTACATTCAAGATTCGAGATTCAAGATTCAATTTTATTTACATGTAATAGGCTCTACGATTGCAAGCTAACAAAACGTTGCTGGAAACCTATCAGTGAAATTTGCTTTCTATTATGCATAATTCAATAATCCATCCACAAAACAATTTTTTCTTCCAGCTCATCTAGCTTCCAATTCAATGCAGCAACTGCAGAACCAAGACTTTTTGCCAGGGAAGCATGAAATATAGAAGAGGCATGAGTAAAAACATAGCTGCAGGAAGAGGGAGCAGGGGAGAGGGGGGGGGGGGGGGGTGTGTCTGGCTGAGAACAATGTACACTACAGCTCAAAGGAATTGGCATAGGGAAAGGGAAAGGGAAGGAGCCGCAGTTTTAAACTGTAGTACATTTTGTCCGGTTCAGCATGAAACACAGTGCATTAGCCCTAAAAAGCATCATGTTTCATGTTTAACTGGACAAAATATACCGCAGTTTAAAACTGAGGCTTCTTCCCTTTCCCTATGCCAATTCCTTTGAGCTGTAGTGTAGCTTGGGCAGGAAGAGGGGGTGGGGGGAAAGGCAAGGGGGGGGGGGAGGGGGGTCTGGCTGACAACAATGTACATACAGAATCGCAATATAAAAAATAAAAGGGGGTAGAAAGGAACAGGGTTTGATACAAATTAGCAGAACTAGTCAGAAAAGATGTAGCCATACTTTTCTTTTGCAATGCTTTGAATCCAGAGTTAGGCAGCGGTCACACTGCTACCAATATACCAGCGACATCCTTGAGAGAGCTTCTTGGCTGGGTGATTACCTGATAAAATAACTCAATTCAATTTCTGAATGCTGTCAGACTGGCAAATAATATGGGTATTTTGCAAACCCCCAAACCTCCCTGGTAATGTTGTGTTCGAAGTGTCTGAGTTTTTGGATTAAAGACATGTAGTCTTCATTCGTAATCGTATTGTCCATATAACAGCGCGATTCTGGCATTTCTCCCTTTGAACAGTTTCTGGTCTCTAGGCTACTGTATGTATGTTTCAGACGACCCACCCAAAACTTCCTCAAAATCTACTGAACGCTTTGATTTCGCTTAAAGTAAGTTTCCAATGCTATTGTTAGGAGGGAAGTTATAATACACTATATATGCATCTTCTTCCATTTCCTGTGTTTTTTACACAAATTTGTTTTTGTTTTTTTACCAACAAAAGGGACACCCTGTCTTCAAAATTCCCAGTGACCAACATTTCTAACTGTATCCCATATGGGGAAGGGGGGGTGGTTGGAAGGTGGAGGGGGGCAGGGGGGCAGGGTCGAGAGCAAGCATGAAGGGACCATAATAAAAACTGAAACCTACATGTACACTCCATTATTATCAAAGGGGGGGGGGGGGGGGCAATGGCAGAGATGAGAGAGGAGAAATTGAACAATCATGACCTTAATTTCTTCCTTGATCGGACTCCAATGGGAATAGAAATAATGCGAGTGTGTTTTAATCAAGTTCACTTCCATTTTCATTAGCGATCGGCCTGCACCGATGATATGATGACGTCCTCCATTCCGAGGACGCGTGCACTTTTGGACGAGTCTGAGCGCTGTTTATTGACCCTTCAGAGCAGGTGGGGCAGTGAAATATGTATGTTGTGCTGGGTCTCCACCATCACACATATTGCGGGAAATACAAAGAACGTCCATACATGTACAAACTCACGTTTGTTAATGTACTGGACAGTTGAGGCCAGAAGATTACATACACCATTGAAATTCAAAGATAAGTTGAAACTTGCCAAACATCACAAAAATTACTGTATCTTTTCAAATATTTGTGCTATCATGATGAATTTTCAAATTTTCAAGTTGCTTTAAAAAGTAGCATGTTGGATAACGAAGCTTTTTGATCTGCAGCTCATCAGGATATCACACAGATATGAACAAATTACAAGAGGAACCAACTATTTATACTAAAAGCTAAGGTTTCAGTATAAATAAATACCGGTATGCACCACATACAGGTACATGTACGTACAGTAAAACCTGTCTATAGTGGCCACCCAAGGGAAACAAAAATTGTGAGCTTTATAGACAGGTGGCTACTATAGACGCATTCTTTAACACATGATCTCTCTCTGCAGGAATCATTTTAGTGGCCACTATAGACAGGTTGGCTGCTATAGACGGTGGCCGCTAAGGCAGGTTTCACTGTACACTGTTCATGTATTCCATATGTAGAAGCAAGGTACACCGTTCATGTATTCCATACTATGTACATGTAGAAGTTAGCCACTTCCTGCTTATTTACTTCCTCCCTTCCTTAATTCAGACAGGAAGTCTGTCGTTTTCATTACTTGCTTTGGGATTGGCTCATCCCAGTTCCCCTCCACCATAACTGACAACACACAGAACCATGAAACACAGTTAACCCACAACATAAGAGACAATCACAAAAATACCTGTAGTTTACAATCTTAAGATTCAGGCCTTAAAGACAGCCCATCCCTTTTTCAGATCACCACAAAACCATCGAAACATTGGCAAAACATATTGTGTAGAGAAGTGTTAGCAAGCTGTATATTCATAATTTGAAACTGATACGTAGTGTAAAATTCAAATAATGCACGTAAACAACGTCTGATTAATAGTCTTTACCTCAGGCTCTTAGAAGTTTGTGTTGAAATATCTGCTTTATCGATTAATCTGTTTATTAAATTATAAAACGCATTATGAATAAAATGGTTCTATAGAAGGAATCACCTCCAAAGTTTGGTAATTACTCATAAAATTAGGATTTCACGCACGCATAATAACCACATAGATACTGTAACGAAGACTAATATTTTTTTCGTAGTACGAAAAAAGTCGGTTTGAAATTTAACGGCTGAATTTTTTTACATATACAGAAAGCTTCTACATGCTATATTCTTAGAAATGGTCTTGAATCACACTTTCTTCAATTTACGATCGAGATTGACAATTTCAAATTTTAAGCTTGCAAAAGGGACGGACAATCTTTAAAATCCCTGCTAATCATTTCATGCATTTACACCTCCCCAAGTTACTCTGTATACCAAAGTTTGCATAGTTGTGAGGCTGTGAGCACTATTGTTTGATAGAATGGAAGCACCTGTAGCTTGCTTGCACACTGCAAATATCCCTGTGAGGCCGCGACCTTGGAGACAAGGTCATTTTGAGAAAGTACAGGTATATTATGGTTATTTTTTATCAGGGATATTAACAGAACTTTGCTTTCACACAGGATTATAAATGTACCAGTTATTGTCAGATCCAGATGAAATACATGAATGAGTAGTAAAGAATCCGATCAGAAAACACCATGAAGATGCTCTCATTGGAGAAACTTGTGTGAAAGTTCCAAAGGGCAGTCCCACAATAGAAGGACTACAGGAGACATTCTAGGATTGGATCGACCTGTGCAGTTTCTAGTGAATTCTGTGTGTGTGTGTGTGGGGGGGGGGGGGGGGGGAGGGGGGGGAAGGGGGGGGGGGTTAGAGAGTGTGTGTACTTATGTGTGTGAGTGCGGTTGTATGAGTGTGTGTGTGGGGGGGTGCAGTTAGTCAGAGGTATCAGTAGTTTATGACACAACACATTCTCTTCCTACATTTCAAGGACGTTTGGTGTATTATACATGTAAATGTTCACACAAACTGTCAAGTAAATGTTCATACAACTCAAACTTGTACAGAACAAATGAATATATTTTAATACTGTAAGCAGGTCTACTTCAATCGTCCAGTGCAAAACAAACACCTACATTTACAATGTACATTGTAAGGTATACAATACAACTCTAGTTGCATAATTTTCTTAGTATTGTTTGTGCCTCCTAGAGTCATGCCGTCATATGAGCATGTTGTCAAGACAACTGGTTCTACACAAATTCACTTTACGTGTTCGTTATTGTCTAGTGGGCCAAAGATGGGCACTCCCAATTAGAATCCCCACTGTGATCACAGCTCTGTGCTCTACCTGCATACCTGTAGTTTAAAACCAGTCTTGACAATAGTGCCCTACTCTGACAAAAGGAAGCAAGTGACAAATCATTCAAATCTGGGTTATTGGTATTCTTAGATTGTACCCAGCATTCCCTACATACGGATAAAATCTGGACAAAAAATATCCAATCTAACATGATGTGGTTTTGC